>JASPKZ010002544.1:0-59168 GCA_030220185.1 Diploptera punctata
CCTATCTATCTACCTATCATCGATCGATCCGCCCGCCCGCCGCCCGCCCCCCCGTACGTCCGTCCGCCGTCCTCCATACGTCGTCCATCCGTCCATCCATCCATCCAACATCCATCCATCCATCCATCCATCCATCCATCCATCTATCCATCTATCTATCTATCTATCTATCTATCTATCTATCTATCTATCTATCTATCTATCTATCTATCTATCTATCTATATATATATATATATTATCTATCTATGTAATGAATCTTTCAACACGATTTTCACCTACTTAAAATAATTGGATCGACTTGAAATTTTGTACACTTGTAAAGGGACTCGTGACAATACAATAATTTCATACTTATTTTCTAAAATCCTACACAGAATCATCAGAAAATAAAAAAAAGTTGTCTTTTTATTTATGGTAACGGAATCTGTTGAACCCCACGATTTTCACCTACTTAGAAACTTCGGATACTTGTAAAGGACCCGTGCCAATACACTAATTTCATATTGATTTTCTAAAATACTAGCCAGAATCATCAGAAAATCAAATATTTGCGTCTGTTCATTTATGTAACGGAATCTTTGAACACGGTTTTCACCCACTTAGAAACATTAGATCGACTTGAAAGTTTGTAAACTTGTAAAGGATCCGTGATAATACAATAATTTCATATTTCGTTTCTAAATTCCTGGCCAGAATCATCAGAAAGTCAAAAAAATGAAAACTGGTATAATAGATTGCGGACTTGTCAACTTTTTAGTCAATCGTTGTAAGAGCTCAGTTGGTAGAGCGGTGAACTCCTGTGGTATAATATTTCAGTAATCCATAGGTCGCTGGTTCAAATTCGGCTAGGGTCTTTTTTTGGAAGAGTATTACTTTTAAGTCATACTAAAATACTCGTTGTATCGAATTTAAATATATTTACATTTTTATCTTATTCTGTAAAATATTAAAACTAAAAAATAAAAAATAAAAAATAGTATTAAAAAACTGAAACAACACGTTTTATTATAAAACCGAACTACAGAAATGAAAAATAATTTTAATTTCCAAGACGCTTGGGATAAAAATTAAAATGGTAAAAAAAAATCATTCAAACACATATAGAATAAAACTAGAGTTATCAACAAAAGAAAAATAATTTTACCATCAAAAGCGTGGGGTTGCTTTTTATGATTTCTAAATTTCTTCTTAGAGACTTTAATTTTAGCAATATTTGTTTATACCAAATATATTATTGATATAGAGCACCCCCACGCTTTGAATGGTAATTTTTATTTTCGTTTTGTTGATAACTTAGTTTTATTCTATAGGTGTTGGAGATGATTTTTTGTTGACCACTTTAATTTTATCCCAAGCGGTGTTGGAAATTAAAAATTTATTTGCATTTTTTTAGTTCGGTTTTAAAGCGTGTTTTTGAGTTTTTTTTAATATTAGTTATTTATAATTATTTGTGAAAATTGTTTTAAGTGAACATAGTTAATACCAGTGTTTTTCTTTCATAAGGAAGGTGGTCCTTCAATTTAATCTTTTTTTCGATTCTAAATTATTTCCTGTACACTATTAGATTAAGGAAAAAAATAATATTTCGGCATATTAGATAATTGTACTCAGATAATAGTTGTTTTTCATTTCAAACGTAATATTTATGATATCTCTACTAGTTGATTCAATTGGAATGTTTGAATAAACATAAGTTCCCAGATGGTGTGTTGTTTACGGAATTTAAAGATATCAGGCTACAAGTAAAGCAGATTAATGATGATTAAATCGTTGGTAAGTAAACGTAAATTATAAAGTTGTATATAATTAAATAATATTCACGTTTTCTTACAGTTTCAAAGATAGTAATTCCGAAACATAAAAGTATAGTTTACATACACAACACCTGCACTATATATTGTACCTGAGATATCTATATTTCAGGTCCACGGTTTGCACCAAAGTGGTAATGCATCAGATGAGTATGGCTGTGTTATCGTTTTCTGCGAACTCCAATTTTCTAACAAGCACACAGAAGGCTGTGAGTAGTTATTTGTTATTAAATATACAATTTATCAAATACATTTTGTAGAAATAATTGTTTATACATATATATAAACAAGCGTTCCGCGCTGCCATGAACCTACGGGTTCGATAATGTCAGTGAGATATAAACAAGCGTTACTGCTATAAAGTAAAAATTATCTTTAAAATGCTACTTGTTATACCATGAATTAAGAATTATGTATACTGAAAAGAAATAAACATTTGTCTTAGGATTCTTGAGTGGTGCAGTTGGTAGCGCTCTAACGTATGGATTAGAGGTCTCGAGTTAAAATCCCAGCCTCAATAATTTATATAATATATATTATATATATATATATATATATATATATATATATATTATATAAGCATGGATACCGTTCGTGCCTAATTCTGTTTCAGAGTTCACATATGTGCAGATATTAAATCAATATTTCAGTGGTACTCTTGAACTGGTTGTTCACAGCCACGCTGACGTAAGCTCTCCATACATTCCTATTGTGAGCTAATATCTTTAACTCATTCCCTGTTTATTAAGTCTCCATCAAAATAATGATTCATGTTGTTCTCTAAGTCATCCTTGGCCTGCCTACTAGGCACTTCCCTTCTGCTATTACTACAAGAAGTTCCCGTGTTCGCTTCCATACCCTATTCTGCCACATGTCCTGCCCACTGAAGATTATAGAACTTAATTCTTCTTATTACTTCTGATTTCCTATAAATATTATGCAACAAAAATGTTAGTATATATATTTTCTCTTATGTAACATTCACTTTATGTAACGCAATAAAACAATTATTTTTCAAAATCTTCCATCTTTTCAAAACATTCTAGTGGATAATTTATTAATGTAAATTGTAATATATATATATATATATATATATACATAATTACTAGCTAATATCCGGCGTGCGTTGCTACGTCTAAATAAATTAAACATTAAAGATTAATTAAATTGTATGGTATACGCTGAGACGAACTAACCATGGCGGTTGCTAATTTCGGATTTCAGGTATACCTCCACTTTATATTGACGGATTTCGCTAATTTTTGGATAATACCAACCTCTCCTTTTTTAAATATGATATACTGAGTTTATTATGTGAAACATCTACAATTTTTACCGCTAGAACGATTTTTAAATATTCACTTCAGATGAACTCTTATACCTAATGGTTATAGAGGATCCAATTGTGAATCTAAACCTCTGCACACGCAAAAAAATTAATCAAAATCGGTCCAGTCGTTTAGGAGTTCAGTGACACACACACACACGTAGAGAATAATTATATAATAATAAAGAAAATAGCTAAAAATATACAACCTGAAGACAAGATGAAACAAGTGAATATAACAGAAATTATTAACTTATATTTCAACCTAAAGAAACAAAAATGTTACACATATATATTCTCTTTCTCACACTACACACACTCACGCACACATACATATATACACTTTTTACACGCTTTATATTAGCTTGACCTGTATCTATCTATGTAACGGAATCTTTCAACGCGATTTTCACCCACTTAAAATCATGGGATCGACTTGAAACTTTGTACACTCGTAGAGGGCCCGTGACAATACAATAATTTCATATTTGTTTTATAAACTCCTGACCATAATCATCAGAAAATCAAAAAAAGTGTTTTGTATCAATGTAACAGAATCTTTCAACGCGATTTTCAACCACTTAGAAACATTGGATCGACTTGAAAACTTGGTATACGTGTAGAGGACCCATGACAATACAAATAAATTTCATATTGTGTTTCTAAAATCCTGGCCCAGAATCATACGAAAATAAAATTAAAATGAAAAAAACTGGTATAATAGGTTGCGGACTTGGCGACTTTTTAGTCAATCGTTGTAAGAGCTCACGTTGGTTAGAGAAGGTGAACTCTTAATGGTATATTAATTTCAGTAATCCATACGTCGCTGGTTCAAATCCGGCTGGGAGGTTTTTTTTATAGAAGAGTATTAGATTTAGCTCATACTACCAATAGTAACGAATTATTTCTTAAGATATTTACATTTTTATCTTATTCTGTAAAATATTAAAACTAAAAAATAAAAAATAAATAATAGTTTTAAAAAACTAAAAGAACACGCTTTATTAGAAAACTAAAAAATGAATAGTAATTTTAATTTCCAATACGCTTGGGATAAAATAAAGTGGTCAACAAAAAAATCATCTCCAACACATGTAGAATAAAATTAGAGTTATCAACAAAAAGAAAATAATTTTACCATCAAAAGCGTGGGGTGCTCTATATCAATTAATATATTTGATAATAAACAGATATTGGCAAAAGTAAGCTCTCTAAGAAGAAAATGTAAAACTCATAAAAATCACCCCACTCTTTTGATGGTAAAATTATTTTCTTTTTGTTGATAACTCTAATTTTATTCTATATGTGTTGGAGATGATTTTTTGTTGACCACTTTATTTTATCCCAAGCGTATTGGAAATTAAAATTATTTTTCATTTTTTAGTTTTCTAATAAAGCGTGTTCTTTTAGTTTTTTAAAACTATTATTTATTTTATATACATACAGTATGTCAATTTGGTATTTATACATAGGCATGTTTATTAATAAAAATCCAATTTTCATAAAGTTTTTAAAAGTAAAGAAAAAAATATTTATTGTGGTTTGAAGGAAACACTATGTTATATCTAAATATGTAATTCAAAACTTAATTATAAAATAAACATAATTTTATCAAAATAAATAATCTTTATTACATCCAAATGCAAGCCAATTTGCTATTCATACACTAAAGAAAACACTGCAGTTTATTTGCATGTCTAACTTGCTTAAACATTAATGCAACATGAATACTCTAAGTTGTGCATTTGTTTACATCTGTCTACTGTGCTGGTTGTGTACACTGGCAGTCAGTCGCCTCCAAAAATGGGTAAATGTAAAGAACTCAGTTCTGATCTCAAGGATACAATTGTGAATCTTGCACTTAAGGGATATTCTTTGAGAAAAATAGGGCGACTGATAGGCAAATGCCATGGAACATTACAGTATATACTAAATAAATTCAAGTATAAAGGTTCAGTAGAGAAAGTTCCGAGAAAACCTTAAACAAAAGAAGTTAAGTGAAAAGGCGGAGAGAACCATCGTGAGACAAGTGAAATTCAACCCCAGAATTAGTGCTCCAAAATTGCGGTCTACCCTAGACGTTTCTACTGGTAAAAAGTATGTACTGAGACAGTTTGGAAGGTGTTACGCAGATGTGGCCATCATGGAAGAATGATTAGAAAAAGGCCGTATGTAAGTAAGAAGAACCGTGTTGTAAGACTACAGTTTCCAAAATAACATGTAAATAAGGGGCAGGCATTTTGGAATAATGTTCTCTGGTCTGATGAGACTAAAATCAACCTGTTCGGTTCAGATGGCGTTCATAGAGTCTGGAGAAAATCCAATGCGGATAATGATGTGACCAATACAACACCTACAGTAAAAACATGGGGGTGGGTCTATAATGTTGTGGGGGTGTATGTCGGCAAAAGGGGTCGGCAGTATACAGTTCATTGACATTGACAATGTTATGGACAAATCTTCGTAAGAATGTTAAACAAAGTGCAGTAAAATTGGATATACTCCCTACGTACATGTTACAACAAGATAACGACCCCAAACATACGGGGGACTTAAATAAGACTCGGTTGATATGGAACGTGTCAAAGCAATTGAAAACCCCTCCTCAATCTGCTGACTTAGACCCTATAGAACATTTATGGGTGTTTTTGAAACCCAGGGTCCACAGCAGAAATCCTTCTTCCTAAGAAGAATTGAAGAAGGTGGTTACTGAAGAATGGTGCAAAATCAGTCCTCAGATATGTGATAGGCTTGTTAGGTCCATGCAGCGTAGATGTCAAGCTGTTATTAAAGCTAAAGGTTACCCTACAAAGTATTAAGGACAGTTCTTTTTTTTTCTTCATTTTTTTATTTTTTCCACCATTATGACTCTATGAATAGAAAAGTGACTATAAAATGTATAACTTTTAAGGTTTTTTTAATATATTATATGTTAAATGTTTATAGAATTTGTTGATTTGTATATATTATGTAAAGAAGTGTACCTGAAAATGTTTAGTTAATGGCAAAATATATTTGCAATATTCTGAGAATTAAAATTGTGCTATTTCAATTATAAAATCTAAGTGTATGAATAACAAATTGACATACTGTAGGTTTACATACGTGCAATGTGCGTACAATGAATGTCGTAAATATACGCTTTGATTTCAGTTGCTGGCGAAGATATTTCAGAGATCGGATCGTTGGAGAGTGGCGTGTTGGGATTTTTTTAGGACGGATCGAAAGTGCAGTAAACACTTATAATATTTTGGACACGTAAGAAAATCGAGGGATTACAAAATATGAGATAAATGAGAAAATATGTATTAACAATAATAAGGATTGCAATATGGTATTTGTTTCTTATTTTCACTTGTATTATGTATAATAAGTAATCTTATTTGAATAGCCTTCTGGTATCGGCGGGGTGTAGTTTTTTTAATCTGTTCTGTAACTAGATATTTTATATTATTGTACAAAGTGAGATATATTTTTTATGTATACAGACGGTTTTATGAATGTAGATGTGCATTATTAATGTGTAAGTACTGTAGATCTATACTTAGATACATTCATTGTTTTTATGCCATTTGTATGTAGGTGTGTAGTCATGTATATATTTGTTTATATACTGTAAGTTTTTCTTTATTAGTGGAACAAAATATGCACGTACAGGCAAACAGGCCCGTGCGCAATGCAAATTAAATGTATTTCCTTTCTTTCAAAATTCCAATAAATCCCATTACTACTACATGCTCAAGTTTAAAAGTAGTTAAATATTTTCTGTTTTACAGATGAACGAAATGTTTTTAAATATCAAAACCGCATTTACGTCAATCATTAAATCATCAACTTGGCTGAAAGATGAAGAAAAGAATTTAATTATCGACAAAGCTGAAAAAATTGTCTTGAAGACAGGTTATCCTAAGGAGGTCATCGACAAAGATTTAATGGAAAAGTATTACGAAGGGGTATGTTTAAAACACTTATAATATATAGGTCAAAATTACTTTAATTATAATTTAAGTACTTCTTGTGATCAAAAAAGTGTGTGTGATTCATAGTTAAAATCCCTCTCCCGACAGGTCGTGGCACTCTATGGCCCGGGTGGTGTGTAGCTCATAAATGAACAGATTAAACTGCGGTAATATAATGGAATTATTAATTGTTTTACGAGAAGTAATTCTTGACCAAAAATACGACATTTAGCCGCTATGGGGATTCATGAAGTAATTATATGAATAATTCAAACTCTCGACCTGTAGCTGCATTAAAAAGCTGTAAAGTCTTCAGAGATTGAATATATACTAGATATTAGAACTGCCGCATGAACTCATTTTGCAAGTATTAATAGTAGCGGCGGTTATCTAAAGACGCTGTTAAATTTTTGAGCTTTACTTAAAACTGACCGTGAAAAGGGCCTAAGGATTTTGCTCAGAAACGTCTTATTTCAGGATTCGGGTTCATTTAATAAGTCAGATATCGTAATACAAATAGACCACTAGGGTCGGAACGTCAGATGTCTATAAAGTGACAGAAAATGCCAGACTCTACCGATATGCCCAACGTAGTTAAAATTAATTTTGACTATTTAACTATGCCCCAAATATCAGTCAATGACCAATCACAGTTCAATGAATTTTCATTTACAACCGATTGGTTGTGATTGCAGTCGTTTTTTCACCTCGATTTCATCACTTTCATCTTATCGCTTTAATTTTACCAAGTGGCTCGCAGATTGTATATGTATATATATATATATATATATAATGCACGAATGTAACCAGATTCTGCTTGCGAGCTATAATAGAAAAAACATTCGTAGCAGTTGATTATACCACAAAAAAATAAATCACTGTTTGCACTTTGTGAAACGTATTATTTTCCAGGAATTAACGTTGCACATTGCTGCCGATAGGGTTACCCATGCCGGACTGGTCGAAGGTGATAAGCCAGACGAAAAAAGTATCTTGGGCGAAAGAGTGACGATCTTTCACCGTAAAAATACAGCCGTCAAGAAATGCGGACATGGGTTCATCTGGGGTAAAATTTTCCGGAGGTCAAATAGTCACCCATTCGGTTCTCCGGGCGGGGACTACTTCAGGGAACCATGCCAAAGGCTCAAACACAGGGACATGTTCCTGGGAACATGGAATGTTAGGACTTTATACAATAGCGGGGCACTAGAGATATTAACGCGGGAATTACATAAATCGCACTTGGATATAGTCGCTTTACAGGAAATTAGGTGGCCAGGGGTAGGTAGTCAGGAATCAGGAAGCTTTGCATTATACTATGGGGGTGCTGAAAGACCTGCATTTGGAAAGGGTTTTTTTTAGTCAGAAGGAGGATCCTATCCGCTATCCGAGATATTAAGTTTGTTAGTGATAGGATATCATACATAATTCTAAAGGGTAAACGACATGATTTTATAATTGTAAATGTACATGCCCCCACAGAAGATAAAGATGACAACATCAAGGATGAGTTCTATGAAGAATTAGAATGCTTATTTGATAGCCTTTCCCGATATCATATGAAAATTGTCTTAGCAGATTTTAATGCAAAAGTGGGGCGGGAAGATATATTCAAACCAACAATAGGCAAATTCAGTTTTCATGAAGATAGTAACGACAACGGGGTTAGATTAGTCACATTTGCCACATCAAACCATCTCATTGTTAAGAGCACAACATTTCAGCATAAGGATATTCATAAATGCACCTGGACGTCTCCAGATGGAGAAAACTCGGAACCAGATAGATCATGCATTAGTGGATAAACGCTGGCACAGTAGCATCATTGATGTTAGATCAGTTAGAGGGACAGACTGCAATTCGGATCATCATCTGGTCAGAGTGAAAATCAGACAACGGCTATCGCTTATGAGAGGAAACAAACGCTAAAGATGATTCTGTAAAATATGAATTAAAAAAACTTGAAAAATGATGAAATGCGGGAAGAATACCAAATCAAAATTGCTAATAGATTTGAAGTGCTGGAATCTTCAGATGACAATGTGGCAAAAGAAGAAGAAACTAATATACATAAAGAATCGGAGGCTATAAGAGATTATATTAAATTGTCAGCATCAGAAAGCATTGGTTGTTTAAAAAAGAGGCAAAACAGAAAATGGTTTGATGAGGAATGTGCCGACATTGTAAAGAAAAGAAAGCTAGCAAAAATGAAATGGTTACACGAGTCAAATGAGGTAAATTTAGAGCAATTGGGTAGTGTTAGACGGGAAACCACCAAGTTACTAAAGAGTGAAAAAAAGAGGGAATATTTGAGAGAGAAGATTAATGATCTTGAAATGAATGCAAAAAATAGGAACATTAGATAATTATATCAGGGAATCAGTATAGAGAAGAAAGGGTTTCAGGCTAGAAAAAATATAATTCGGAATGAAAATGGGGATATGATTGCAGATTCTAGGAGTATATTAAATAGACGGAAAAGTTACTTTAATCAGCTATTAAATGTACATACAGAACAGGACATTGAGGAGGATAAGTTTGAGACAGCAGAAATGCTAGTCGCAGAGCCAAGTGCATTAGAGGTTGAAATGGCGATTGAAAAATAGAAGATGTATAAATCATTAGGTTCAGATGAGATCCCTGCAGAACTGATAAAATCAGGGGGAGAAAAATTGATGGACAAGATACGCTGGTTGCTTAGTATGATTTGGGAAAAAGAATCTCTTCCAGATGAATGGAAAGAATCAATTATCGTACCAATTTATAAGAAAGGAGATAAAAGTTATTGCAACAACTACAGGGGCATCTCATTACTTTCAGCTTCGTAAAAAATTCTAACAAATATATTAGTAAGCAGACTTACTCCCTATATTGATGACATTCTAGGAGATCATCAATGGCATTTAGAAAAAAACAGGTCTACAACAGATCAGATTTTAGTATAAGACAAATTTTAGAAAAGAAATGGGAATATAATGGTACTGTACATCAACTATATGTAGACTTCAAAAAAGCATATGATTCAATTAAGAGGGAGAAGATATATAGTATCCTGCTGGAGTTCGGAATTCCTAAAAAGTTAGTTAGGCTTATACGAATGTGTCTAAATGGCTCAAGGAGTAGGGTGCGTGTAGGCAAACAATTTTCAGACACTTTTGAAATCCAGAATGGATTGAAGCAAGGAGATGCCCTATCTCCTCTACTATTTAATGTTGTACTAGAGCATGCCATTAAATCTTTAGAGAATGAGGAAGGCTTACAACTGAATGGTATTAATAAGCTGTTAGTTTATGCTGATGATGTATTACTGCTGGCCGATAGCGAGGAGATACTAAACACACTATTGAGTAACACTAAGAAATTAGGACTGGAAGTAAATATCAGCAAAACTAAATACAAGGTCACACTTAGAAATTCAGTATATAATGGAAATGGACAGCTAATGACAAATGAGGGAAATTTTAAGGAAGTGGCTGAATTCTAATACCTAGGAACAATAATCACAAATAGGAATGAGATGCACAAAGAAATTAAACATAGGCTCAATTCTGGAAATCCATGCTATTATGCATTGCAGAGACTTTTGATGTCCCAACTCCTTTCAGAAAACGTTAAGCTGAAAATATATAAAACTATTATTCGACCAGTTATATTATATGGGTGCGAAACATGGACTCTTAGTTTAAGGGAGGAAAGGAGATTACGGGTATTTGAGAATAAAGTTCTTAGGAAAATTTTTGGACCAAAGAGAGATGAAGAGACAGGTGAATGGAGAAGACTACATAACAATGAACTACATTGTCTTTATAGGAGCCAGATATAATAAGAACAGTTAAGTCTCGTAGACTGCGATGGGCAGGACATGTTGCACGTATGGGGAATGAAAGACGTGCATGGAAACTTCTTGTAGGAAAGCCAGAAGGAAAACGCCCAGTTGGTAGACCAAGAATGAGGTGGGAGAACAACATTAACTATGATTTGTTGGAAGTGGATTGTACATGGAATGATTGGAAAACATTAGCTCAGGATAGGGATGTGTGGAGAGCTTATATCCGCGCGGCCAATGAACCTGCGGGTTCGATAGTGCCAGTGAGTAAGTAAGTAAGTAAGTAAGTAATGATATGTTTCGTTTTTCTCCACTTTCTCCACTAGCGTGCATTCTTACAATATTGCGATTCTATTTGGCAATAAATATCATCTGGTTGCAGTGATGAACAAATGAAACATAACGCTTCTCATTTGCTTTCAAACATCGCCGTTTACATTAAATATATAAATATTTTAAATAACTATATTTCAATAATGATTTGTGAATATACAGCTTAATTTTATTCGTTGAATAGTCCTAACAAATGCCACTTTTAATTCCCAAATTTTCTAGCAGTGAGTCGTGAATTTAACGATAATTTGGAAATCACTTGTGGCATTACTTATCATAAAAGTACAGTATTGTTCAAATTTTCCCAATAGAACTGGAGAGGAGTGTATGATCTGCGAACTATAACAAATAAATTATTATTATTGTTATTATAGTCGACCGCTGTGGTTCAGTGGTTGTGTTGTGTGCCGAGGGACGCGGGATCAAACCCGGTCATGATTGATGGATTTTTAGGATAGTAAAATCAAAGGGAAACTCTTCTGGGAGGGACTTTAAACGGGGGTCCCGAGTCTGAAGATTTTCATGCTCGGCAAAAACGACACGCCTGTGCAAAATTTACCGACTATTCGCATCCAAGTGCTACCTTGTTTTTTCTAGATGTCACTATGAGTCGGAACGCTGAACTCGGGCCATTTAATGAGATCTACTCGAAAAAAGTAACTAAATTAGTATGGTTGATTTTATTCCCTGTAGTGGGACAATGCCTAAGTCTCGTTGACAGACACAAGGGCTTATTGCTAAATAATAATAATATTGTTATTATTTTCTCTACCAATGAGAATCAATAAAGCTCCTGGAGAGGATGGAATCAGTATTTATTGAACTATTTAAAAATGGAAGTATTTCTGTTTTTAGACAGATTTGTAACATTCTTAAATAAACTATGGGAAGGGAGAGATATTCCTGTAAGTTGGACAAAATCTATTGTAATACCAATATTTAAAAAAAGGAGACAAGAAAAACTGTGAAAATTACAGAGGCATCAGCTTACTAAATACTGGATACAAACTTTACGCCAATATAATTGAGAACAAATTTTACAAACATCTTAACAGCCTCCTCAGCGAAGCACAGAATGGCTTTCGTAAAGGACGATCCTGCTATGATGGTTATTTCTCCATGAAATTATTAAATAGAAAAACACAGGGAGTTCAATGTAGAAACACATTTAGCTTTTGTGCACTTCAAAAAAGCCTTCGACAAAATCAATAGGAATAAACTGTTGAAAATTTTAGCTGACAACAATCTACCACAACATTATATTTTAAATTTATACAATATCTATAAAACAAATTTGATTTCAGTTCGAATAAATAACACACAAACAGAATTTGGGCCGAAATTAATAGAGGCGCAAGACAAGGATGTGGCCTCTCGCCCTTGCTCTTTATCATATACATGGATAGAATACTCCAAGATTGACGACAGATGAGACAAGGTTCTATCCAAATTAATAGAAACCATATAATAGACAGTTTGCTTTTTGCAGATGATTTGGTATTAATAGCTCCAACAGAAACAGATTTACAGTATTCTATACACAATTTTAATATAATTGCAAAAAGGTACAATATGGAAATCAATACAAAGAAAACTAAAGTGATGCCTTTTGTGGGAAATGCCCTACACGTAGCAAAATTGTTTTGGATGCTGATATTTTAGAACGAGTAAACGAATTTAATTATTTGAGTTATAATTTAACATTTCAAGATGAAGCTGATATATCAAAGAAAATCACAAATTTTACCAAAAAAAAACGGGGATAATTAACAGTATAATGAAAACCATCTTTAGTACAGAAGAACACCAAGATTACGGCTTTATAAGGTTCTAGCCAAGACCATTATTAAGATATGGTAGTGAAGCATGGACAATACTACGAAGAGATGAAAGCTGAATAACAGCCAAATGAGACCATAAAGTTGGTCCTCCATAAAAGTGGGATCATAAACGGAAATGAGGGAACTTATGGAAGAGTTGGATGTGGAAAAACCCAGCCGTCAGAAATAGCAGAAACAATTGGAAAGCCCATCATCAATGAATGCAGTCTCATAGAATTCAAAAAGCCATACTTCGCTACTGCCCTCAAGGCAAAAGATCGCTGGGACGGTCCCCCAAAAAAAAAGCCCTCCCTGGAAATTGGAACAATTCCTCTTGAAGGACATAACAGGCCTCACGGCCCTAATACTTGCATGGATGATGATGATGATGATGATGATAATTTTCTCTACCACTGTGGTCTCGGAGTAGTATCGCTGAATCGTATGCAACGGGTCCGGTGTTGACTCGAAAAAGCGGGAGATTTCCAAGTGATAGTTATATTTGGGGTTTTTCCTCACCTGTAAGATTAATGCCACAAACATGTAAGACCCAAATAGTTCCCGATCATCATCTGACCATCATAATCATCATTATGCCTACCATATTAACTATTTATATTATGAATATGTGTGTGAATTGTGAGTTTTGCTTATGTTGTGTTGTCTCGGAGAAGGCCCTCACATATAGTTGTTAACTCATTTAGGGAGGTCCTCCATGTCCTTGTGTAGTCAAAAAGTACGTGTGTGATCCATAGTTTAAAATCCGTTTCTCGGCAGGTCGTGCTATTTTAAGGTCGAGGTGGCGTGTGACATGTAAATTGTGCCTATAATGTGTGTGCTTAAACTAAGTTAATTGAGAGAAAATTCTTATTATTACTATTATTATTATTACTATTATTATTATTATTATTATTATTATTATTATTTATTATTATCATTATGGCGATCCATAATCGATAGTCATAGTAACAGAACACAAATTTGAGATGCAAATTTATAAGTGCTTTAAATTCTGTGTGTTTTGTATATTTTGAAACATCATGTTCAAGGAAAAATCATGAGTATAATTGTAATAACAATTCGGATTGTATCTTATGATAATTATAATATTACGTTATCTGTTTAAGGTCGAAATTCGTGAAGGTCAGTTTTTGTTGAATGCGGCGAATATTAGCAGATGGACGATGAGGAAAAACCTGGCATACATTACCAAAACAGATATTCCAGATGAGTACGTTAAATTAATTTAATTACAACTAATTTAGTTTTGTTAATCGAATTTCTCTTGTTTTTATTAAGAGGCTTAGGAGTTCGGAAATTGAATACATTAAGTTCCAGGCTCTTCCCAAAACACATAAATTGAGCCGTTCACAACCAGCAAGCATTGAAATAGATTTCATGCTTTATTGCAACACATTGTCACTGATGACGCTAGCGTAAGAATCATATGAAATTTATTTAATCACAGAATTATACAAAAAATATTCAAATTCGCTCCATTTATTTGAAAATATTTGAACGATTTCACACAAATAATTTCCTGCTAATAAAGTCTCTATTACAATGATTACATTATCACTCATTCCTCACCCAGGTTGACTGTTTCACTTAACACGTACCTCAGTCACTTCCACTTTAATTCCCAATTCATACATGAGTGGCCGCGCAGACCCTCGCACTTCCTCATATATGAGAGGATCTGGACTGTAGTCTAGACTTTTCTATTTGGAAGCATCGAGAATAAGATTCATCCACAATCTATATATCTGGAAAATGATTTATCATGAAACCGAGTCTGAAGAGGAGTGTGCTTCCTGCATACGATCCAAATGTAGTTTGGTTTGGCTTATTAGGACACCTACTATCACAACCGAAATTTAAAGGCGGTAATTTGAGCAACTGATCTACAATCCGCCACATTGCTCCCTCCCCTGGGCTAATTGTACCGAGAAGTTTTTTATGCCACCAGTCCTTCCAGATGAAGCATCGTCATTCCCCTCACCCTAGGCTGAAGTTGAATCCTGTAGACTACATCGTTAATCATCTTCCCACCCGGTATAGGCCGTACCAGGAAGGCTGGGAATTCGGTGAAATTCTCTTTTTCCCAAGTCGGGCGTTACAGTCACACCGAATCGCTCTCATGAAATTCATCGGCGTTGGCTAGTCGATAATAGTGCTACTTCCTCCAGGGCACTGGTCCGGATACATGCAATACGAACATATCGGATATTTATTCTTATATCCAGCAGGGCCTCTCGCCCGGATGGTCCCTTCATCTGCGCTGTAACTAATTTCTCCCATCCACCTAGAATCGCCTCTTTATTCTTTACATCGAGTTTGTGGACGGTTTGTCTTTGACCCGCATTGTTCGGTAGTACTTCAACATCCACAAAGCATATCCTTCCTCCACCAATGTCTACTGTAGCATCATATATCCTCAGAACGTCTAGATCCAATTTGAAGGGCACGTAAACTGGCGAAAAACGCCCACGATCGTAGCTTGCCCAGATCTAACACAAACGTTAGGAGAACCTTCTTCTCAATTGGCACGATATCGGCACAAGTGGACCCTCCTCATTCCAGTTTATTATTGTGTTCCCGTACGCTTGAATGTGGTGAGCGTCGTCCCACGATATTGACTGCGGTAATGTATCGTACATGAGACGGCGTCGACTTGTCCAGATAGCGAGAAGGTTTCTTGACCGCCTCCAGTCAGGGCATCGTTATCGTGCGACATTCCGCAGCAGCATATATTGGTTTTCCTCACGGTCCCTTGGACCGCATTCAAAAGTAGACACCTTTTCTCCGTTAATGAATGATGGAGCTGTGCGAGAGCTGCTCAATTGCATTACTGTATTCTTATAGGGACTCCCCATGGCGCTGGATACGATCCTTTGGCTGTGCTCTTTAAGAGGCGCTGATATGATGATAACCCTAGCGATTTTCCAGGATCACTATGATATTCTCTGCCAGGTCCTCCGATGGAATGCTGCTTAAAATCTAAGCAGCTAGTCCTTGAACAAAGGGGAATAACTCCTTCGATCTTTCCTCCGAAGATCATATATTATGGGCGCACTTGGTCTCAAACCTGCTTTTGAAAATAACCCAAGACGCCAATTCGTCGAATTTTGGTATCTTTGTTCCATTGATTCCGGCAGTTTGTCGAACTCCAGAGATCGTTGAAAAATTATCCTGTTCCTACTCAATGGAGCGAAAATGTCGGCGGTTAAAAGCTGATGAGAGTTATTTTCTTGTTGGCCTAATTTCAGTAATATTTACCCTCTTATATTACGTACATTGTTCTCTTGTTGATTTAATATTTGCTCCATCGTGGAAATCTCACTTTTCAATTCTTGTGTTACAGTTTTAAAATATTTTTACTGTCGTCAATTTTATTTAATAACATGTTCTGTGGTTGTTGCTTTAACGTCTCAAATCTATTGTAGCATTTCTTGTTTTGCATCTTCATTATTCTGTTTAATTTGTTGTTTCATTTCTGGTTTTGTGTCTTCATTTAGTTTTTGAATATCTTGTATTAATTCTAGGTTATTTTTAATAATGTAATATCTGTTAGTGAATTTTGTAATTGTTCCATCATTGCATTAAATGTTTCGAATTTTTACATTTGACAAAATTCCTTTCTTTGTCCCAAGATGCCACTCATTGTTATCTTCACCCGTGACAGTATACATGTCACGGATGGCGGTAATATAATATTCAGATACTTTAATTTAACTTCACAGTTTTTTACACAAAGTTTCCAAATTTGCTCTATCTTAATGAATTCACACAAATAATTCGCTGCTAGTAAAGTATGTTCTACAATGCTTATCTTATCACTCAATTCTTGACACTAGTTTCCTCTTTTGTAACACGGTTTCATGTCTCACGTAAGTCACTTTCGTTCTCATTCGCAATTAGAACATGACTGGTTGGTCAGAACCTCGCACGTCCTTATATTTGCGAGGGTAGAAATAATCTGGAAGCCTCAATATTCAAATTATTCTAGAATAGATGTATTTCGAAAATGATTTATCCAGAAAGCAAGTCTAAAGATATCGTTTTCTAGCTGCAAATGACTCGAATCTGTTGTGGCTTATAAGTCCTGCTCCCGCCCGTGAAATACAAAGGTGATAATTTGAGTAATGGTCAACAATGCCTCACAATTTTCTTCTACGAGTCATGCACAAGTTCTTCGAACATGGTAGAACTTAGAACATCTTCACAGTACCTGCAACTTCATACCGTATACGGGGAAAATCCTAAAAAAAAGAATAATCCGTAACACGACAATTCTGAATATCTGAAGTGGTTGGTGTCACTAGCTAACAGCAGACTAAGAGAATCACATAGTGTCAGAACGTTTGTGGACATATTTCTCGTATCAGTTGTCCTTATGAGTCTGAGTACACCTCATTCCTGACACTACAACGAAAAAAATATTTCCGTGGTTTAGCGGCGAATCGAATATGGGACCCCTGGAATGTAAGTCAGAAATGCTACGTGCTATTCACCAAATAAGCGCTCAAATGATAAAAAATCAAAAAATGACTCCTAGTGTTGAAATTCTCTGATTGTTGATTTCTCTTTAGTTACCTCTAGTACTGCCATCTTTGGTTGGGTTTATAAATTTCGAAATAATTTTTTTTCTACAGGAATATCGAAGCTCATCGATCGATATTTATTCTTTTGAAAGAATATCTTCTCCAAAACTGTTAATTCTAACGGTTTATCCAATTGTTTCAAAAGTTTTCCATCTCTATTAATTTTATGATGTTCTAACAATCTATGTGCAGCAATTGCTGATTTTTCAATTTCACAATTTTTAATATTTCTAAAATGTTTTTAGTACGTGTTTCCAAATTCTTTTCGTTTTCCCTATATGTACTTTGCTGTAATCATTACAATTTATTTGATAAATTCCAGATTTTTTACTGTCTGGAATGTTGATTTTTAATTGGTACTTCGGAGTTTATCCAAACTGAATTTATTTATTGGTGCCAAAGTAACATTGTGTTTGATGAAAGTTAAAAATTAAATTGTACCTGTTGGTAGGTGCCGTCGTCCTCAACTCTGTTAAAATATTATATATAAAATTAACTGGAGCGCTTTCGGAAGTTATCTTCCATCTTCTAGAGGTTGAGTTTCCGCTATTTGTTGTTGTTGTGTACGGTAATGTTTACTCCAACTGTTTGTAAATACTCGGATGTTAGGTAAAATTTTCTTGACACTTTATTTTCTTATAACAATTATCACTAAATCTGCAATCACAATTTTATCTCACAACGATTTTTCTTTGAACGTTAATCAGATAATAACTTATTACACAATTACAGACACAGTACTTCCTCACAGTTTCTCTTACAATTAACCTCTCGCCGTCCAACAGGAGACTTGATATCGCAGACAGGCTATCGCAAACTGACTGGCCGGACTTCTCCTCCGCTCTTTTATATAAGCACCAGGAAAGCTCTCGAAATGGCTTCGCGCAATTTCGGCGCCCAGAATCCTCTAAACATGGATCTGTCTCCAAAGGGGAGAGAGAGACCGGTAGAACCGTCTGGCAACACACTCCAGACAATCCTGCCGGTTTATTAATTAACAAATTTCACTTATAGAAGATTATTACTTCATATATGTAGTAGGTGACTATTTCCAACGGTTAATTTTTCACTCACTAACACTTTATTTTCACTTTATGGATTATTTATAATCCAGTTGAATTAAATGTATACTACAATATTATTTTCCATAACTTTGACATCATTTTGTCAACTAACATCAAGAAATGAACTATAATTCTCTTATTTCTTGATGACCTGTAGTTTTACATGTCTGACTTCTTTCAAGTATTGTAGCCATCGTCTTATTCTGGGAAAAATCCCATTTCATCTCAGTTATAATCTGGAAGTTCTGATTGGTCCAACTGAAAAGGGAAGTAGTACTACTGGCTGACTCCCATCCAATTCGTCCAATCCCATTTATCATCATCATCATCATCATCATGAACAAATTCGTTTTAGGCCATGTGGCCTGTACGGTAAACCTAGCGAAGATGGTCTTGATCTTTCCACCGATGTTTTGGTCTTCCTTGGTCCCTATGTCCAGTTGGGGTATATTGGAATGCTAATTTTGGAAGTCTATTTCTTGCCATTCTTCTCAGATGATTTTTCCATTCTTGTTGGTATCTTTGGATATCTTCATTTAAACTTGCTACTCCAAGTTTTCCTCTGATAGTAGTGTTCCTTTGGTGATCCAGTCTATTAACTCCTAACAATGATCGTAAGAAGCGCATTTGGCTTACTTGATGTTTATGAGAGTTTCTTTTATTTAAAATCTAAATTTCACTTCCGATTTTTAGAGCAGCTTTTGATTGTGACGTTATGTAATCTTAGTTTTGTCTCTGTCCTCATCTGTTTACCAAAATGTCTTCGTATTACCCCATTCATTTTATTATATTTTTGTAATTTTGAATCAATGTCACTTTTATACCCTGCAAATACACTTCCTAAGTAAGAGAAATCTGACACTTGTTCTATAATTTTTTCCATCAATCTCAATTTTCACACCGTTGTATGTTTTTTCCACACATTGCCATTGTTTTGGATTTTGATGTGGGAAATTTTCATATTATATTTGCTGGCAATTTTGAATAATTGATATGCTGCTATTTGTAAGCTATCTTCGGAATCTGATAATATTATTTGATCATCAGCATATAATATTGTTTGAATTATTTTATTCCTAGTTATTGAAATTCCACTGTTTACTGGTTGTTTCCATTCTTGCACTATTCTATTAATATATATATTAAATAAGAGTGGAGATAGTCCACATCCTTGTCGAACACCTTTGCCTGTGTTTATGTGTTCTGTTATTTCTCCATCTGGTAATTTAATTTTGATTTTAGAATTTGATATAAGCTTTGCATGGCTCGTATTACATGTGAGTGTATATGTTCTTCATGCAGTATCTGCCAAATTTTATCTCGGTTTACATTATCATATGCCCTTTTCATAATCTATAAATAGTATGTACAGTGGGGAGATTAAATTCTCTCCTTTTTTCCATAATTTGTTGCAGGGTAAATATTGCATCTATAGTGCTCCTACCTTTTCTAAATCCACATTGTTCTTCTTCCAAAAATGTTTCAGTACTTACTGATAACTTATTTTTATTATGTTGGCATATAATTTAGATGCAGTTGGGAGTAAGGTAATGCCTCGGTAGTTATCACATTTGTTTTTCTCACCTTTTTTATGTATATTAATTACTAGACCCGTTTCCCAATCCGTTGGAATATTAAGACAATGCCAAATATTGTTAAAAAGTTCTAATAGTTTCTCTTTCAAGGCAGTTCCTCCATACTTAAAAAGTTCTAAATTTAAATCATCTAAACCTGGACTTTTCCTGTTCTTGGCCTTCTTTAAAACTTCTTCTAGTTCGTCCATTGTTATGTCTGGTTTTTCTATTTCATTTTCACAAGTCAAATTCGAAGTAATTTTTTCAGTGTGAGTGTTTGGTTCTGACCACAGATTTTGTAGTAAGTAATCCAGTCTTGTTTTGGTATCAGATAACATTAATTTGTCTTTTGTTTCCATCTGTAATTTTTTGAATATTTTAAATCCCTGTCTTTGTGCTCCTGTAATATCACGTTCTAAGGATTTTACAAATTTATCCCAATCATCCCTTCTGTATTTTCTAGACAATTTACGAACCTTAGCTCTGAGTTTTTTATATTCTGTATAATGTTCCTCTTGTTTAGTTTGTAAATACACTTTATAGGTTTTTTTCTTTTGTTCAATATTTTCTTTTAATTCGGGATTCCAAGTTCGTAATCTCTTTTTGTTTTTGATTTGTTTATATCCGAGACTCTCATATGCTGCTTCCATGATTGCTTGTTTTAGATTTATCCAGTCCTCTTCAATATCGCCCGTGCTTGTTTTAAGTTTATTCTTTATTCTAGTTTGATATAATATTTGTGTACTTTGGTCTTCCAATAAGTGAATTTTAAACTTTTTTGGTATCTTATTTTGTACTGTCTTGCTTGTATTTTCTTGTGCTGATGTGTTTGTGATATACTTTTATTTTGCTTTCAACAAGAAAATGGTCACTATCAATTTCACTTCCTCTGTATACTCTAGTATCATTTACAGACTTTTTAAATTTATTATTAATTAGTACATAATCTATTATAGACTTTGATCCCCTTGCTGCCCATGTATATTTGTGTATTTTCTTATGTCTAAAGAAGGAGTTTGTGATTCTTAAATTATTGAATATGCAAAAATCTATTAGCAGTTTACCATTATTGTTGCAAGTTGGTTCTCCTTCTGATCCATTGCATTCTCTTATCGGTTGATTTCCGACTCTTGCATTAAAATCACCAGCAATTATGAGATAATCTTGTTTATTCACTTTGTCAATGGTTTCTTGTAAAATATCATAAAATTCTATGTTTTCTGAATCGTTTCCTTCTACAGGGGCATAAATTCCAATTATATTCAAATTATGTCCTAAAATTTTTATTCTAACTGTTACAATTTTTGGGGAAATCCATTGGTAATATAAAATGTTGTGTTGCAAATTTTTCCTTATTAAAATTGCGACTCCTGATGATGCCCAGTTCTCTGCTGGAACTCCAGAATAAATCATTACATATTTTTCCTAATTCTTCTGATCATTTGTTCTTCTTTTTTGTTTCCGAAATAATGGCAATGTCAATATTCTTTTGTCTAACTCTACTTCTAACTCTTCTTCTTTATGTGTTATTCCTCTCACATTCCATGTTGCAACTTTGAGATCCTTAATCATTAACCTATTTCTTGCTTTGTCGTCATCAGTGTGATCATTCCAGTCTTTGCTTAAGTTTCTTCGAGTAGTAGGAAGTCCCCTGGGTTGGTTACCAGCCATCCGCAGAGCAAGACTAGTGGTAGGGCTGCTACCTTATAGCCTCTAGTCAGGCGTTCAAAATATGGAATTTCCTCCATATTCGATGGAACGGTTATATCGCCGTGACTCGGTCCCCATTACCTCGTTAGTTAAAAGCAGGGTGTACCACGTGCAGGTGAGGTTGAGAATTAGGTAGGAGAGGTATAGAATGCACATCACTACCTCTTACAGACCCCAATCCCATTTATTTGTTATGAAAAATACAAATTCAAATATTTCAACTATTTTTACATATATTAAATCAGTTAGAAATACTTCTAACTGTATTAACAGTTTATATTGACCATTTTGACTTTTTTATATACTTATAAAAAATTTGAATTCTCTAAATCAATGTTATTTCCATTTTTAATATAAATAAATACAATCAAATTTAAATATTACATAAAAAACCTTATTATTTTTATACGGGGATAAATATCAGGTTTTAACATCACACAATAAGATAAACTTTATTTTGAGAGAGGTAACAAATTATGTTCAAAATCACAGAAATCAGAAAAATGATGCTAAAATATTGACCATGTAAAGGATTACACATATATTATTTTCTTGCTTTTTTTGATGTTTCAACATTTTGTGTCAATTTTTAACCTCGTAGTTTTGTCTTCTCTACTGTATAAGGTAAGTTGTCATAAAAAGTGTGGTATTGCTTGTCCATTATAGCCTTAAGAGAAAAGATCACTGTACTTGGACTCATTGATAGGTTTTTCATTTTTTAATAGTGGTTTCTGATCATTGAAATGTTCACTTCTCCACCTTCTATGGGGTAAAGTTTGCCACTCCTCAGAAAATCAGAATTGTGCCATCAGGGAGATATTTAATTATATATATATATATATATATATATTCTCTTTAATTTGCTTACTTGATATAGTCAGCTACTAGATGGCAGTGAAGACAGTGTTCTCGCGACATCTAGTAATAATGGAGAGTATAATACATATATAAGAAAAATAAGTGTTTGAATTGGATTCGCCTGGTAGTGTAATGGATATCACGCTGAGGTACAGACTCAGAGATCCGGGTTCGAATCCCGTCCAGGCATTTATTTTTCTTATCATACCATATATATATATAATTTGGATTTTAAATAAAAGAAACTCTCATAAACTTCAAGTAAGCCAAATGCGCTTCTTACGATCATTGTTAGGAGTTAATAGACTGGATCACCAAAGGAACACTACTATCAGAGGAAAACTTGGAGTAGCAAGTTTAAATGAAGATATCCAAAGATACCAACAAGAATGGAAAAATCATCTGAGAAGAATGGCAAGAAATAGACTTCCAAAATTGGCATTCCAATATACCCCAACTGGACATAGGGACCAAGGAAGACCAAAACATCGGTGGAAAGATCAAGACCATCTTCGCTAGGTTTACCGTACAGGGCACATGGCCTAAAACGAATTTGTTCATGATGATGATGATATATATATATATATATAGCTGTTACACACTTTACACCTACACTCTGGTCTGATTGAAGGAAGTACGGACTTCATCGAAGAATAATTCTTGAAAAGTCATAATGAACAACATTTACATCATAGGGCATTTCAGGACGTGCCATGTGCATACGTGAAATGTAAACTGTAGGTGCATAAATTGCAGGCTTGAAATAGTGCTCCAAGGTGACATGAACTTTATCTGCCTCCATCATTGCATGGCCTATTTGTAGATATATCTGCTCGATTATTATGTTTTTTTGCTTGGCTGCATCTTGCGAAGTTGATGACAAAATCTTATTCCTATTTTGGCTACAGCATCCATCTGAAATGAATACTACTTGTTTGCATGATGCTGGTAGTTCAAATATATAATTAGTCACACAGTATGCAAACTCATTTGCACTTACTCCATTATCTACTTTATTCCATACATATTACATGCCCATTATTAAGTTCCGTAATCGTAACATTATGTACAGTCAATTTTTGCTTATAATATACAGAAGATGCTAAAGTAATAGAGCATAACAACTTACTTTGCAAATCCATTGTTACCACCTTTTTACATTATGAAGCACTTTACTTTTCTTTAATTTTCTCTTCTCTAGCTTGATGTTTCCTTTTTATGTGGATATCGTACATTTCCTTTGTTACATGGATTTCGTCATAGCTTATGCAGATATCGCATTGATCTTTCTTGGTTTGTGGATTTAAATTTTTTCTTCTTCTAGTGTGGTACAAAAAATGGTTCGGATTGCTGGTATAATTATTTTACTTTGACACCTTTCTTTGTACATTGAATACATGTGACTTTTTGAACGAAATATAGATTCAACATAGAGTCTGGTTGTAGACGACCTACAATAGTGACTTGGAATTTTTGACAGTAGGTTTAACATAATTTTAATGCTATGCACGTCTTCTTCCTTTTTGTGGCACAAAGTTTTTTTTTTTTTTTTTGAGTAGGTACTGTGTTCATTGTATCTGGAGAATCTTCGTCCTCACTACACTCTAATGCAAAACTGACAGGTTTAGTCCATCATTTAAAACAGTCTTCACCAATCCCCAGTGTATTAATGAAGATAGGATGACGTACTTTAAACTTTTCTCCACATTCAGTGTCGAGAAATGTCATCTCCCACTTTTTTTTTTAACTGTCACAGGTTTGTATTTCTTTCCTTCTTCTCTTGACAAGTCGTGTAGTTACTACTCCGTCTCAGCTCATGTGATCATTGGCCAGAACTTCTCAAATATACTTTTTTTTCTGTCGTCTGAAATCATGTCACAACCAAAGCTCCATGGACCTTTAATATTAGTTAGTTTATGATTCCATCGAGGTTTAATTTGTCTTTTTTATTTGGGAGCACTTTGTGACACTTTACTTCTAGTAAGTTTGTAGTCATGTACGAGCGACCAAGAACTCTTTTAGATTTTGATTTCGCAGTTACTAATTCCTTATCTTGGTTGGCATCATTTTTATCGAGATCCTGATTTTCAGCTGACGGTATTATAGTATTTTTGTTAATTGAATCATGATTGTCATTTAGGAAATTCTGATTTCGATTATTTAAAAAGGTCTTCTTCTTCACTTCCCAGTTTAGGCAAGAGTTTCCTGTTCCGATTTAAAAAGGTTTGTATATAAATTTGAGTAACATCTTCAACTACTTAAATTTCAACTGGATCCAGAAAACTGTGTTCGATATCATTATCGTCAAGTGGTACTTGATTAGTGTCATTTTGAAAATCAGTGGATTTCTGTTCAGATATGTTTTGTAAATTATCTTGTGGATATTCCTTATCGGTGGTAAATTATATCTTTTAACTGGATCAAAATTAGTTTCCACTCCTTCAGATGAATTTCCACGACTTAATCAGGTATTAATTGTCTTCATCATGAGTCCCTGCTCAGCAAGTTGAACTAAAAGACGACTACGACTGCTCCTCTAAAATAAAAGAAAGAATGAAACCTATAATATAGCCCAATAATAAAGAAACCTCTTGGAAAAGGCCAAAATTAAATTGAAGTTATATTAAAAATGTATCCTTACCTTGTATCAATTTGTGTTTTTCAATAACTTTGGTAAATATATTTGAATGTTAATCTACTTGAATGCAGTACATTTCATTAGAACAGACTTTTTCTACTTCTTTACACTACATTTCTCATGCCTACAAGTTGAAATTTTTAAAATATATTACAAAATATATTTCATCAATTACAAAAATTAATTGTGTGTATCACTTTGTCCTTGAGGCAATCCTCAAATGAGGAAAGTTTTATATAATAAAAAACTGATATTAATTCCTTTCCTTCTTGTAATATTTTACCTCATCCATTGTTGTTGTTAACTTATCAATAATGAAACTTAAGAATAATAATCCTACCATTGTTGCAGAAATGTTAATTAATATTTGAACATCAAGTGACAAACAATATCACCTATGTGTAAAAATAATACATTGGAGGTATTATAATGGCATATTAATCTGAGCCTACACGTAGAAGGTTTATTAAGGCAATGATTCGGTGAAATTTGGTGAAATATGATGAAAAAATAGTTTTTTCTATTTTAAGTTTTTTATTATATTTGAACCCTGTACTTTTATTTTGCACTTTTGTTTTTTTTTAATTTCGGCCATATTTACAGCCCCACGCAGCCATTTAAGTCTTGTAACTATTGTAAACATTTTTTTCGATTATGTACTTATTCATTTTGAATTTATCGGGGTTTTGTCTATGGTGGGAATCTCATTGTGTTGTCTATCCTGTTCTGTAGTTGTTCGACTCATAGGTAGTCGATATATTTCGATATATCGTAGCTTTTTCAGTTTTTTTCACGCTAGTTCTGCTTTGTGTAAACCACGTGTAAAAAAGAAGCCTGTTATTGTGTTATGTGCAATTTGTGGTTCAGCATTTGTTTTCAGTGTTTTATTTAGCCATGTATTAGGTGTTGTACACCCTTCGACAAAAAAAATGAGTCATCTCTTGAACGCATATTTCTTCTAAGTCATACTCGGCACAGCGCTGGGTTCAAACTAGGAAACTAGTCATAATTGTGCAGTCCCTGAGCTACTGTGTTAAGTGGCACGAACTGAAGATTCTTCTACGTGTCCCGATAGCTCAGCGGTAAAGCATGCGGTTACTGTTTCTGTTAATGAAGATCGCTGGTTCGCGTCTTCAATTACGCAGTATTTTCGTGATAATCGTATTAAAACGTTTTATGAATTAAATACATATTATTTCGACATTTGAATTAATGTAAACTTTTTAAGTTCATAATTTGTTTATACCGTTGAGATTATAACAATGTTAAATTATATATTTTTACACGCTTTATATTAGCTTGACCTGTATTTGTCTATGTAACGAACCTGTATCTATGTAACGGAATCTTTGAACACGATTTTCATCCACTTAAAACATTGGATCGACTTGAAACTTTGTATAATTATAAAGGACCCATGACAATACAATAATTTCATAGTTTTTTTTCTAAAATCCTGGCCAGAAACAACGGAAATCAAAAAAATAAAAACCTGTGTAATAGGTTGCAGACTTATCGACTTTTTAGTCAATCGCTGTAAGAGCTCTGTTAGTAGAGCGGTGGACTGTAGTGGTATATAATTTCAGCAATCAATAGGTCACTGGTTCAAATCCGGGCCGGAGGTTTTTTTAGAAAAGTATTAAGCAATTAAATTTTCGTGGCATTCCGGTTTATGAGAACCAATTGAACCAAAAATTAAAAAATAAATAATAGTTTAAAAAACTAAAACAACACGCTTAATTAGAAAACCGAACAAAAAAATAAAAAATAATTTTAATTTCCAACACGCTTGGGGAAAATAATTAAAGTGGTCAACAAAAAATCATCTCTAACACATCTAGAATAAAACTAGAGTTATCTACAAAAAAATAATTTTACCATCAAAAGCGTTGGGTGCTATGGTTTTTACGTTTTCTTCTTAGAGACTTTACTTTTACCAATATCTGTTTATGAGCACCCCGCGCTTTTGATATTAAAATTATTTTTTTGTAGACAAATCTAGTTTTATTGTAGATGTGTTGGAGGTTATTTTTTTGTTGACCACTTTAATTTTATTCCAAGCGTTTTGGAAAATTAAATTATTTTTCATTTTTAGTTCCGTTTTCTAATAAAGCGTGTTGTTTTAGTTAGTTTAAACCATTATTTATTTTTACCTTTATACTACCGTCTTCCTCAACTATCTAAAATTTTCGTTGATTTCACTCTAGGCCTTTCAATGCATGCTTCATATTCTGGAGATGTTGTAGTAGCATTGAACTAACTGTATGTCTAATAGAGGGTTTTGCTTATTAAGCACATTTTCGTTGAGAATGTTTGTATTCTTGGCCTTCTTGATAATTTCGATTTCTTGTAAAATGTAAATTTTATGTCTGTTTTTTCTCTGTGTATAATTTACATTGTACTATCGATATTGTTGAAACTGTGGCCGCTTTCTGAAATATATTAGCGAAAATTTGATACATAGATAGATACAGGTCAAGCTTAATAAAGCGTGTAAAAATATATAATTTAACATTATTATAACCTCAACGGTATAAACAAATTATGAACTTAAAAAGTATGCATTAATTCAAATGTCGAAATTAAATGTATTTCATTCATAAAACTTTTTAATACAAATATCACGAAAAATAACTGCGTAATTGATGACGCGAACCTGCGATCTTCATTAACAGAACCAGTGACCGCGTGCTTTACCGCTGAGCTATCGAGAAACGTAAAAGAGTCATCAGTTCATGCCACATAACACAGTAGCTCAGGGACTGCACAATTATGACTAGTTTCCTAGTTTGAACCCAGCGCTGTGCCGAGTATGCACTTAGAAAAAAATGTGCGTTCCAGAGATGACTAATTTTTTTTTGTCGAAGGTTGTACATATATATTTTATAAGTTACAAGTTCCTAGTAAAAAGTAAATAGCAGTTAGTGTTTAGGTTAGGTGTATAAGTTAGTGTAAATATCCTAGGTCTAGTTTAGGTTTGTAAATATCTAATAATGGGTAGAAGAAGTGATAATGGCCGTAAGAAGAAACGATCAAGCAAAATATTAACTAAAACGCAATATGTTTCGTTGCAAAGAAACAAGAAACGTTGCAGAAGGCGTTAATTTAGTTAGGCCTACTGAAACAAATCATGCACCCCAACCATCTTTATCTTCTTCCTGTGCTCCATCAATGTCTGCCAGTAATAGAAAATTATCATTATTTACTAATGTTGTACCGGAACAAGCAAATAATAGTGAGTGCAATTCATTTATGATGGTACATAGTAGTGTATGGAAAGAAATTTTCAAAGGGTGTGTATGTGCAACTTGTGGACAGGCCACAATTGTACATTGATATACAAAAATCAATGGGTTTTGCACACAGACTTATAACTAGGTGTGGTCATTGTGAAATAGTCTGCCAAGAAAAGATTACACAAAGCCCTAGACTGCAAAGTGGATACATAATCTAAGACCACCATTTGAAGTTGACCGGAAAAGTGGTTAGTGGAGTTTTTGCAGATAGGTAGGGGGCTCTCAGCAATTGAACAATTTTCAAAGTTAATGGGTTTACCTGGAATGAGTTCTTCTACCTATAGTGCTCATGTGAAATATTTGTCACTTGAAAACGTGAAAATCAAAGAAGAAATATTGAGATAGTCACACACAGAAATACCACAAGCCCATATAGAACTGAATCTAGATTATAAACATAGCTGTCTCCTACGATGGAACATGGCACAAACGTGAACACACTTCTCACTATGATATGGGTATTGTCATTGATGTATTGACAGGTCTTGTCGTTGATTTTCACTTTCTTTCAAGACACTGAAGTGCCTGTGACCAAAAGAAAAAAAAATCTTGGCGATAAAAGAAAAGAATATAAGGAGTGGCAATAGAGTCATAATGCAGGTGGGGTATGTGAAAGTAATTTCACAGGCTCTTCTAATTCTATGGAGGTGGCTGCTGCTGAAATACTATGGAAACGCTAAATGCATCTCTATAAATTTAGGCATGTTTCAGTCTTTTCCTATGGAGATAGTAAAACCTATAATCATCTCCTGAAGCTGGCAGTGTATGGTCCAGATATTACAATTGTGAAAGAAGAATGTCTCAATCACACTTCTAAGGGATTGAAGACAGGTTTGAAGAATGTTTTGACAGAGTGGACAATAAAAGGTTTGAACATTAGGTGGTAAAAATTCAGGAAATTTGAAAGAAGAGATAATGGTAAAACTGGCTAATTACTATCGTAGTGCCATAATAAAGAATACACCTAATGTGCAGCAGATGAAATCAGCTGTTTTGCCATATTCTACCACTGTATTTCACACAGATGAGACACCTCAACACTTCAAGTGTCCCTTCAGTGAGGAATCATGGTGTGTTTCTATAATAGAGCCTCGCTGCAGGAAAAGGACCACCGAAACATGACAGTAGCACCATGAAGACAGCACTATCTGCATACGTGGTGTGTAAAATAATGCCTGTGTATCAAAGATTAGCTCCTGATGTGATTCTGAACCGCTGTACTGGGGGAAGACTCTGAATCCAAATGAATCTTTGCACAGCGTTATTTGGGCTAAATGCCCGAGAGAGGTGTTCCTCTCAAAAAAGAAATTGGAAATTGCTGTCACATCAGGGATTGCAGAATTAAATATCGGATGTGAAACAACACAAAAACTGAAAGCTGCAGTCAGAGGTAGGCAATTAAGTGCCTCAGGACAAAAATTTAGTGCAATGAGGGATATACGTCGACTCACAAACAGCGAAGTTTCAGCTAAGCGAGTCTTCAAAAAAGCCCGGAGAAGACTAAAATTGACAAAAACTGCTGTTGAGGCCAAAACGAAAGCAGCAGAGTGTCACACATATAGTACTGGGAAGTTTTATGTCACCTGAATGAGGTATTGTGCTCATATCCATTGTTAAATTTTAAATTTCATTTTTCTCAACTATATTTTTTCAGCATTTTTTAGTTTTCAAAATGATCTGCGTACCACAATATTTTACTAATCTGCTTGAAATTTTCAGGAGAGCTTTAGATATTATACAGTAAAAAACTGATGTGCAATCTTTTATATATATTGAATGGTCCACTTGTAATTAAATATAATTCATATGTCACCCTCATAAAATTGAGAAATTATGTAACTAACACAGAATTTTTTTTCTACTAAATTAGTTCAAATTAAAAGAAACATATTATTGACATATAAAAAAGCAGTAACATTTTTAATAAAAAAAAATAATTTCTCAAAACGATTTGAGATAGCTTAACACAATTTGGTATATAGTATCACTATGGTACTGTGGTGGTATGGTTAAAATTTGAAGTTTATCTGATGAAATGTATAGATTTTTACAAATTTCACAGATGCATTTCCTTAAAACTTATTTTTTTAATATTACTTTCCCCATACACATAGGAGCATTTGTCATTGAATAAAGGCGAACATAACCTATCTGTAACAATAAAAAACAATTAAAGGTAATTTTTGCACATAGGAGGTATTGTTGTGGCAGCGACGATATATAAAAGATGGGAGATGCATTGCCAATTTTGCTGCTGCGTCTGATCTAATGATATATTCATTAAAGTAAATTTTCGTTAATGTTTAATCACGTGAGTAGACAAATGGATTTTCTGAATAAAATTGTTATATTTCAAAAAAAAGAGGCGTATTAATTGAGAATTAACGTGAAATATACTTCATATGTCTTGAATTGAATTAGTATAGGGAAAATCACAACGAGGTTTAATTTAATTTAACATTTAAATTTAAATTCATAATTCGTCACCTCATATCCAGTTTTCTAAATAAACCGGTTTCGAAACATAGACGATTTCATCTTCAGTAATTTCACGACCGATGTTATGTCGTCCAAGAAAACAGGTGGAATAAGAAGCAGTTATCCCGGACGACATAACATTGGTAGTGAAATTACTCAAAATGAACCGCCTATGTATTAAAACAGGTTGAATTAACAGACTGGATAAGAGATGTAAATAATCTTCATTTAAATTTTATGTTAAATCTTGAATTTTATATATATCTTAATTTGATTCTTCTGATGATGAAATTTCAAGGCTAACTCATTATGGGAAGGAATTAACATGTTTGCTTCGTAATATGTACACGCATTCCTAAAACAGCTGGGTTTAGGACTACCAAAAAGAATATAGAAGCTCTTATACTACAACATGAATATAGACCTATATGCAAAAGATCTTTCCGCTTGGATTTTATATTAATTTAGTAATTATTTTACTTTAATGAAAATTGAAAATGGGTATATGATTGCAAATTCTAGGAGTACATTAAATAGATGGAAAAGTGACGTTAATCATCTATTAAATGTACATACAGAACAGGGCATTGAAGAGGATAAGTTACAGACAACAGAAATGCTAGTCGCAGAGCCAAGTGCATTAGAGGTTGAAATGGCAATTGAAAAATTGAAGATGTATAAAGCATCAGGTTCAAATGAGATCCCAGCAGAACTGATTAAATCAGGGGGAGAAAAATTGATGGACAAGATACGCTGGTTGCTTAGTATGATTTGGGAAAAGAAGCTCTTCCAGATGAATGGAAGGAATCAATTATCGTACCAATTTATAAGAAAGGAGATAAAACTGATTGCAACAACTACAGGGGCATCTCATTACTTTCAACTTCCTACAAAATTCTAACAAATATATTAGTAAGCAGACTTACTCCCTATATTGATGACATTCTAGGAGATCATCAATGTGCACTTAGAGAAACAGGTCTACAACAGATCCGATTTTTATTATAAGACAGATTTTAGAAAAGAAATGGGAATATAATGGTACTGTACATCAACTATATGTAGACTTCAAAAAAGCATATTATTCAATTAAGAGGAGGAAGAAGTTATATAGTATCCTGCTGGAGTTCGGAAGTCCTAAAAAGTTAGTTAGACTTATACTAATGTGTCTAAATGGCTCAAAGAGTAGGGTGCGTGTAGGCAAACAGTTTTCAGACACTATTGAAATCCAGAATGGGTTGAAGCAAGGAGATGCACTATCTCCTCTACTATTTAATTTTGTACTAGAGCATGCCATTAAATCTTTAGAGAATGAGGAAGGCTTAGAACTCAATGGTATTAATAAGCTGTTAGTTTATGCTGATGATGTAGTACTACTGGCCGATAGCGAGGATATACTAAAGGCCAACACGCACACACTATTGAGTAACACTAAGAAATTAGGACTGGAAGTAAATATCAGTAAAACTAGTAGTGGTAGTAGGACTTTATTAAACAAAAAGTAAGATATTTACAATATTATTTACAAATGTGGGTCGCACGGGCAGTACGCCGTATGTGCTGTTGACTGTCCGTTACAATAAAGTAATAGTTGGTACTAGTGTAAAGAAAAATAAACAACAAAAAAAGCAATAACTTTACAATTACATAAAGAAAACACAATAATATTACAATTAAATAATAACACAATAGCATTATACACTAAAAAAAACATTAACATTACAATTACATAAATAAAACACAATAATATTACAATTAAATAATAACACAATAGCATTATACACTAATTAATTTATATATAATTGTTAAGAATTAATGGTATTGCATTTTGATAACATATAGTTATTCATGAATGAGCGTTGTCCTTATTTTCCGCGTTTTGTCCAGAAATTTACCGAGGTTTACCCAATTTTCTGGATTTACCAATAACTCGTAGCATGCCAATCTTTCCCGATTTGAATTTAGAAATCTTTCCGGTAATTACTGACGTCTCCAATATTCTAAATCATTACATTTTCCTAATATATGTATCTCATCTTCAAAGTTCCGCACATTAGACATTTTCGCATATCGTGATCGTCGCTAATTTTTAGAAATTTCCATGCCCCTAGCCTAAACCAATCAAGCCCTGATCTCTCCTTAAATCCTAGGTTGACATACGATTCTTTTCCCCAGACGTGTTTTAGGTCTCTTTGTAAACACAGTGAGCGTTTTCCTGTACATTCGGCGAAAGTATCTTGTTGGTTTATATCTAAGTACCTCCTCCTTACTTTTCTCCACACGTTCTTGCGATTTTCAGTCCCTTTTTCCCATATCCAGCCCATCCCAATCTTTTGGAGTTCTCTCCTAACCTCGTCTGCCCAAAATTTAACATCTATGTTTTTAATTTGGTGGTCGTAACAAATTGCTCTAAGCGTGTTTGTTCACCTTGGATTACTCGCAACCAGTATTTGAGTACACGAATTTTACAGTTTATGTCGTCCTGGAATGACCCGAATTCATATAAAATTTCACAGTTAGAAACGGCCATACTAAGCCCTGTAATATATTTTAGAAAATGCGTATATACCATATTTAGTACTTCCGTTCTTTGGAAACCCCAAATCTCACTACCATAGTGCATTACTGGCCCGACCATCGCTCCATATATTTTTACACTGTTTAGTTGTCCCCTCCCTTTAAATAATGCTATATCAATATGTTTTTCTACTTCCCGTTCATTTTCAACGTCGTACCAAGATATTCAAAATGTTTCACGTTTTGAAGTACTTGATCTCTGTATTTCCATTCCTCTGCTTTGCCATAAACAGTCCCATTTTTAAAGGTCATTGTTTTTGTCTTACTAACATTTAGAGTCAATCCCCAATTCCTATAGTATATTTCCAGTAGGCCAAGATCTCTTTGCAATCCCTTGATTGATTTGGAACAGATAATTAAATCATCTGCATACAACAGGACTGGGACTTTAACATTTCTTATCTCCGGAGCCTCAATTTCTCCTTCTAGCATTACGTCTACAATATCATGAACAAGTAGATTAAATAGCATTGGTGATAAAATGCAACCTTGTCTCACTTCCCGACTGGCTTCACTGCTCTCTGTAATGTGCCCTTGGTCTACTTTTACACAAAATGTAACATATTTATAAATTGACATTAAGGCATGTATCATTTTATGAGACAATCCTTTCTGATTTAATTTTTCTCAAAGTGCGCTTCGGTCCACAGTATCATATGCCATCTTAAAATCAATGAATGCACAAAATAATTTACCCCCCTTCATTTTCAGATTGTCATCAATATTAATGTTCTCAGAACAAATACGTTGTCCACCGTGGAGTACCCTTCTCTAAAACCCGCCTGATATTTTGAGAGCCTATTGTTCTCTTTAGCCCATTGTCTTATTCATTCCTAAAGTACTTTACAATATATTTTTCCGAACACTGACAAGAGTCAAATTCCCCTGTAACTGTCTGGTACATGTGCCCCACCTTTCCATTTGTATAGCGGTTGGATGACACCTGTCGCCCAGGCTTCCGGATAATCTCCTCCATTAAAAAGTTTGTTGAACGCAGTTTTCAAAACGTCTAATAATTTATTGGATGATATCATATTTTTCAAGAATTCCCCTGGTATTCCATGAATTCCAGGTGCTTTACCATTCTTTAAACATTTAATGGAAGAAACCACTTCATTTTTCGAAATATCCTGATCCAGTACTTGAATATGAATTGGGTCAGGGATCTCAACTATATTTCCATGATTATATCTTAACCTCTCATTTCCCAGCACCCTACCAAAGTAATTTCTCCATTCCCCGGGCGTTATTCTTGTCCGATTTATGAACTTTACTTTGAGTTCCCTTATCGCTTTCCATATGTCCGCAATGTTCCCATTTTCAGTCGCGACTCTCATTTCTTTGGATTTCTTATTTTGCCATGCTAGTTTTGTTCCTCCCAATAATTCTTTATATTCCTTTCTCTCTTGCGCATAATTTTTTCTGCTTTCATCTGTGCTTTCTTTTCTAAACTTTAAAAGACTACTTTCGACAAATTTCTTCTTCTTTCTACATGCATTATTGTACCACCCTTTGTCCTTCTGGTTCATTGCGCATTTAACCTTGAATTTTCCCCTGCTTTTGAAAAGATTCTGTCAAAGTTTTAATAATTTCCTCTCCGCTAAGATCATTTAATTGCAGATCCTGTATTAGCGTTTCCAAACTCCTGATAAATTCTTCTCTCCGATCCTCGATCCACCTGAAACGTGTAATTGGCCGCAATATGGTTGCCACCTCATCGTTAACTGTCTCACTAATACCTTTCATATTTAAATTAAGTTTGTTTGGGAAGTGGTGTGATTCGATTCTGGAAACTATACAGAAATTACTTAGGACTGGAATCATGTCTTGTGTGCATGTTGAATAATCGATTACGCTACCTCCATTGTTATTAATAAATGCCAATTCTCCATTTTTATCTTCCCCATATTTCCCATTCAGAATTTCAAGTTAAAATGCATCGCAAAAAGCTAACAATTGGTTTCTTTCTGAATTTATAATCTTATCTTTGCTTCTCCTACCCTCACCTCGTGTTTCATTATCATCTAATTTTCTAGTGATATTTTCCTCCCCAATCCTACAGTTAAAGTCCCCTAAAATTATTATTCCCGCTTCCGGAAACCTATCGTTTATTTCTGCCAACGAGTCAGACATTTCAAAGAAAAAATTTGGATTGGCATACCTGGAATTTAGTGGTTGGTGGTAAATAGACAACAGACACATTTCTGCTCTTCCTGTATGGTAATATATACAAATGACCTCTTTTAAAGCAATATTTACCTTTTTAATATATGGGTCTAAGTTAGCTTTGTATAAAATGGCAACAACACCTGGATATCTACCTCTCTTCCCTCTAGTTTCATTACCCTTAAAATAACCTTTCATATTACATAGATTTACGCATTCATTAGCTTTTAACCATGTTTCACCTAGAGCTAATATATCAAACGTCTCAATAAACTCTACACATCTGTCCATTGAAAAATATATGGTCACACGTAGAAATTCAGTATATAATGGAAATGGACAGCTAATGACAAACGAGGGAAATTTTGAGGAAGTGGCAGAATTCAAATACCTAGGAACAATAATCACAAATAGGAATGAGATGCACAAAGAAATTAAAACATAGGCTCAATTCTGGAAATGCATGCTATTATGCATTCAGCGACTTTTGATGTCCTAACTCCTTTCAAAAAACGTTAAGCTGAAAATATATAAAACTATTATTCTACCAGTTATACTATATGGGTGCGAAACATGGACTCTTACTTTAAGGGAGGAAAGGAGATTACGAGTATTAGAGAATAAAGTTCTTAGGAAAATTTTTGGACCAAAGAGAGGTGAACAGACAGGTGAATGGAGAAGACTACATAACAATGAACTACATGGTCTTTATAGGAAGCCAGATATAATAAGAGCAGTTAAGTATCTTAGACTGCGATGGGCAGGACATATTGCGCGTATGGCGAATGAAAGACTTGCATGGAAACGTCTTCTAGGAAAGCCAGAAGGAAAAACGCCCAATTGGTAGAACAAGAATGAGGTGGGAGAACAACATTAACTATGATTTGAGGGAAGTAGATTATACAGGGAATGATTGGAAAGCATTAGCTCACTATAGGGATGTATGGAAATCTTATGTCGGCGTGGCCATGAACCTACGGGTTCGATAGTGCCAGAGAGTAAGTAAGTAAGTAAGTAAGTAAGTAAGTAAGTAAGTAAGTATTATTTTACTTTGTTTTACATTATTTTTATTGTGTTTTATATTATTTTGTTAATTATTTTATACTATTTTGTATAATTGTATTATAATATATATATATATATATATATATTATATATATATATATATATATATATAATATATATTGAAATAGAATTCAAACGGTGTAGAGCTATTGTTAAGAGGGAAATAAGAAAGAGACGTAGGAAAAACATGGTTAAATTTTGTTACACATTTAGAATCAGATTTGCATAAGCTCCAACCTAATGCCTTCAAAATATTTAAAACATTTGAATAAAGATATTAAAGAATCTACCAAATTAATTGCGGAGAGTAACAAAAGAAGATTTTTTCAATTATTATAAAAGTCTTTGGACTGACAATAGCTATGAAGATACAATTTTCCGAAATAATAATGAGACAGATTCCATAATATCATTGGAAGAATTGAACAATAGTTTAAAGAAATTAAAAAATGGGAAGGCAACTGGCACAGATGGCTTGAATTCTGAATTGTACAAATATGCAGGCAAACAGTTCCATGAAAAACTGTTGTCCTTCTTTAATAATGTATTCAAAAATGCAGATATACCACAAGAATGGAAGACAAGCATTGTTATACCCCTGTTCAAGAAAGGAGACAAGAAAGAAAAATGGACAACTATAGGGGAATCAGTTTGTCAAACACATGCTACAAAATTTATGCAGACATTTTAAATGGAAAAATTGAAAAGTTTCAGTGAAAAATTCCTTATGGAATGTCAAAATGGATTTAGGAAAGGACGATCTTGTATTGATTCAGCATTTTCTGTTAAAACTACTGCTTGAAAAAAGAAGAGAATTCAACTTAGAAACACATTTTGCTTTCATTGATTTTGAAAAAGCATTCGACACAGTCAAGAGATCAAAACTCTTAAATATATTGGAAGACAGAAATATACCAAATTTACTTCGGCAGAACATAAAAAAATATTTACAAAGACAACACCATAAAGATTAAATTAAATAACAGATTTTCTGAAGAAGGAATTATAAATCGTGGTGTGAGGACAAGGCTGCCCCCTATCCCCAACACTCTTTGCAATTTATATCAATGAGTAGTAATATGTTGCTGGAACAAAACATATAAATTTGGAATAAGAATATCAGAAAATAGAAAATTAAACACCCTATTGTTTGCAGATGACCAAATAATAATAGCAAATTCCGAAGATAATCTACAGAAAGGTCTGTATGAACTTAACAAAATTACAGAAGAATATGGATTAAAGATATCTACAGAAAAAAACAAAAATTATGGCATTTCAAGGTGTAGATCCTGTCAGAAGTAAAATTGTACTGGACAAAACATTTTGGAACAGGTGAATAATTTTACATATCTAGGATGCAATATCTCATATGAAGAAGAAAAGGATGTAAATGCAAAAATATCTAAATTTTTAAGAATTTTAGGATTAATAAATTCTATCTTCAAGCCACAGTTAGTCCAAAAGCATCCAAGACTGAAAGTGTATAAAACACTGACTCTTCCAACTCTTTTGTATGGTAGCGAAGTATGGACATTGAAACAGAAGGATATACAGAGACTTAGATCTGCTGAAATGAGATATCTTCGGAGGACTGCAGGATACACACTAATAGATCACAAAACAAATGAAGACATCTTAGAAGAATTACACATGGAATATTTAGAAACAAAATTTCTGATTACAAGTCAAGATGGATACAACATGTTCATCGAATGGAAGATCACAGAATACCCAAACTAATGTTAAGATATCAACCTGCAGGAAGAAGAAGACCAGGACGCCCCACTCAAAAGACTTCTGGATGGTGTTTCTCTTGAGGCCGAAACAGGTCAACAAATGGCCTAAATTTGTGAATGTACTATGATGATGATGATGATGATATATATATATATATATATATATACATACATACATACATACATACATACATACATACATACATACATACATACATATATATTTGTTAAATTATTTTATTATTTTAATTAATTTATATTATTTTTGTTAATTATTTTGCAGATACTTCATCAATCCGACAGTAATCAACGCCTATTACCTTCCATTTAGTAACACTGTTAGTAAGTATACTTAATTATTTACATTTGTTATTTATAGACATGTTTTAATATAACTGGAAACGCATGTTATTATGCAATTACAGGAACTATTGTTATAGCATCTCCTCTGAAAACATGTTACAATAAAAATGTTCATCAAACGGAATTTTTCCAGATATATTACATGAATGCGAAAAATGATATCTTACTTTTAAGGGAGGAGAAAAGTTAATAGTATCTGAGAATAAATTTCTAAGAAATATTTTTGGACCGAAGATAGACGAACAGACAGGTGAATGAAGAAAACTGTATAACATTTAACACCACATGATCTTTAACAAAACCAGATGTAATAAATGTTTTCTAGTATCGTGGATAGCGATTGGCAGGACACATTACACGGATACGGATTGAAAGAGGGGCAAAGAAACATCTTGTAGGAAACTAGAGGAAAGGCAACCAGTTGATCGGAAAAGAATAAGATGAGAAAACTGTAATAATCATTACTATCTAATCTAAAATATAAAACTTTTGTTTCTTTGTTTGTTTGTTCGTATTTTATGGGGTATTTTTCATCGGTTTCTGATGGGACTTTTCCAAATGTTCAGGAGATTCCCGGGATGAACATAGGCTATAAGAGAGTAGTGATACTCAACTTCTACACCTTTAAAAACTACACTTTGTAGTGAAAAACGTAAATAAAAGTAGCTCTTTGGACGCTTAAATGACATGACATGACCTGACCTGACTTACACTAAACTGACCTATACTGATTCAACCTTACCTAACATGACTTATACTGACCGGATCTGACCGAACCTGAACCGACCCTAACGTAACCTAACACAACCTAAGATAACCTAACCGAACCCAACCTAACCTACTCGAACCTAACCAACCCAAACCTAATCGTACATAACTGAACCTGAACCAAACCTGAACCTAACTTCAACCTAATCAGTACCTAATTTGAACCAAGCCTGAACCAAATCAGAACCTAACTTTAACTTAGCATTATCCAAACCTAAACGTAACCTGAATCTAGACTGAACCTAATCTGAACCTAGCCTGAACCTAACCTGAACCTAACTTGTACCTAACCTGAACATAACCTAAACATAACCTGAACATCACCTCAACCTAACATGAACTTAACCCAACCTAAATTTAAATCTAATCTTAACCTAACCGAACCCTTAACTGAACCTGAAACGAATCTAAATTGAACCTAAACCAAACCTACACTGAGACTACACTGAAAGTACACTAAACCTACACTGACCTAAACTGAACCGAACACGAATTTAAACGCGAAAAAAACCCGAACCTAAACCGAACCTGAACCTAACCCGACCGAGCATACTCCAACCATGCCTAACCTAACCTAACCTTAATCCAAAACCAAAACCCGACTCCAAAACAAAAACTCAAAACCCGAAATCAACAAACTAAAGAAAAACTGAAAACCAAACTGAATTTAAATTGAACTCAAACCCAAACTGAACCCGAACCCGAACCGAAACCCGGACCTAACCCTTACCTAACCGAACCAAACCGAACCATACCGAAGCGAAGAGAACCGAACCTAACTAAACCTAACCTAACCGAACCCAACTTAACCTAACCTAACCGACCTGACTAACCTAACCGATAACTGACTTAATCGATACCTAACCTAACCCAGAAACATAATAAAAAAATCCAAGCAATCCGACCAAACTCTCCTAAACCGATGAAATTACCTCTATGAAGATCTAATTACCAGTAGCTAATCAAAAAGCCTCTATCATCATCATCATCATCATCCTGCCAGGTATTAGTCCTAGTACAACTCTTACGGCCTGAGAAAGCGGTTTTCGTGCCATCTTTTCATAGGTCGACCAAGTGACCGTTTCCCATTTGGACAGTAGTTCATTATTGCCTTGGGGATCCTGGATCTAGCCATTCTTGGACATGTTCCTTCCAATTTAACTGATATCTGGAGATGTAGTCCAGTATTGGTGACACATTAAGTTCTTGAAGGATTTCTGCATTTTTCTTTCGATCCAATTTGGTGTAGCCAAATGTTCGAAGGAGTAGTGAAGTGTCTCATATAACCTCTCCTACTTAATTCTCAACCTCACCTTCTCGTGGTGCAACCTGTTCTGACAAACGAGGCTCTGGGGACCGGGTCATGGCGGTATAACAATTCCAACTAATATTGAGTAAATGCAGTTTTGAACCAGGTCCAGATGCTTAAAGATGACATCCCCATCGCTGGACTTACCACCTCCTTTCTAGCAACTAGTAGGTGGGACATTCAATTGCTTTCAAGCCTGATAAAAGGAAAAAGCCTCTATAAATACAAAAACTACCAGTAAATCCATTAAACTACCTCTAAAACGAGGAACTACCCTAAATCAATCATGCTATCTCTAAAACGATAACATTACCCTTAAACCGATGAATCTACCTCTAAAACGAACGAATTACCCGTATACACAGGCATATTGACCTATACCCGATCAAACAACCGCTAAACTGATAATCTTATATATAAATTGTTTGTTTGTTTGTTGTTGTTTGTCTGTTTGTTTGTTCGTAATTTATGCGCGGTCATACCGTCGATCCCATTGTGATGGGGTTTCTTTCAAAATGTTCTGGAGATACCCTGAATGAACATGAGCTATAAGGGAGTTGGATACTCAACTCCTACACCCTTAAAAATCGCCTTTGTAGTGGAAAACATGAAAAATTAGCTCTTTGAACTCTTATTGGCTTTACGCTGCCTAAACCATAAGAAATACACAACAAAAAAGTGCACAGAATAGAATATCTCAAAAAGCTCTACAGAGAAGTCCCCGACAGCATATGTTTATCTCTTACGGATAACTCACAATAACCATTTTTGTCTTTCATTGATACCAAGAGAATAATACCCATTCGGTTGAACCTTTCATCTATATTATTGATACCAAGAGTCCCGCGCCGTAGCCGAGTGGGTAAAACAATGAATATTGGCGCAGAAGTACGGGGCTTACGCTGGTTCGAGTCTCCATGGAGGAAGACATTTTTCTCTTGGAATTTCGCCCAGTATGGGACCGGTGCAAAGTGGACTAGAAATGAAGTATAGCTGGAAAAAATACTATTTTCACTCACCTTCATCAATTTATCTTTTTTACACGCTTTATATTAGCTTGACCTGTATCTATCTATCTATCTATCTAACGGAATCGTTCAACGCGATTTTCACCGACTTAAAATCATCGGATCGACTTGAAACTTTGTATACTTGTAGAGGACCCGTGACAATACAATAATTTCATATTTATTTTCTAAAATCCTGGCCATAATCATCAGAAAATAAAAAAAGTGTTTTTGTATCAATGTTTACGGAATCTTTCAACGCGATTTTTACCCACTTAGAAACATTGGATCGACTTCAAACTTTGTATACTTGTAGAGGACCCGTAACAATACAATAATTTCATACTTATTTTCTAAAATCCTGGCCATAATCATCAGAAAATAAAAAAAAAGTGTTTTTGTATCAATGTAACGGAATTCTTTCAACAACCGATTTTCACCCATTAGAAACATTGGATCGACTTGAAACTTTGTATACGTGTAGAGGACCCGCGACAATACAATAATTTCATATTTATTTTCTAAAATCCTGGCCAGAACTATCAGAAAATCAAAAAAAGTGCCTTTGTATTTATGTAACGGAATCTTTGAACACGATTTTCACCCACTTAGAAACATTGGATTGACTTGAAACTTTGTATACTTGTAAAGGACCCGTGACACTACAATAATTTCATATTTTATTTCTAAATTTCTGGCCAGGATCATCAGAAATAAAAAAATTAAAACTGTGTATAATAGGTTGCGGACTTGTCGACTTTTAGTCAATGTTGTAAGAGCTCAGTTGGTAGAGCGGTGAACTAGTAGCATATAATTTCAGTAATCCATAGGTCGCTGGTTCGAATCCGGCTGGGGATATTTTTTTAGAAGAGTAATACTTTTAGCTCATACTACAATAGTAGGGAATTTAAAGATATTTACATTCTTATCTTATTCTGTAAAATATTAAAACTAAAAAATAAATAAATAAATAATAGTTTTAAAACACTAAAACAGCACCCTTTATTAGAAAATCGAAACTCAAAAATGAAAAATAATTTTAATTTCCAACACGCTTGGGATAAATTTAAAGTGCTCAACAAAAAATCATCTCCAACACATATTGAAATAAAACTAGAATTATCAACAAAAAGAAAATAATTTTACCATCAAAAGCGTGGGGTGTTTTTTTATGATTTTTACATGTTCTTCTTAGAGATTTTACTTTTACCAATATCTGTTTATTATCAAATATATTAATTGATATAGAGCACCCCACGCTTTTGATGGTAAAATTATTTTCTTTTTGTTGATAATTCTAGTTTTATTCTATATGTGTTGGAGGTGATTTTTTGTTGACCACTATAAATTTATCCCAAGCGTGTTGGAAATTAAAATTATTTTTCATTTTTGAGTTCGGTTTTATAATAAAGCGTGCTGTTTTAGTTTTTTAAAACTATTATTTATTTTCACTCTAATATAATTGTTATATTACGGTTCTTAACTTATCTGCAAAGGAGAGTACAATTCTAATGTTTATGAAGATAATAAAAAAATCGGAAGTTCCCGATGGCTAAGAACTCACCTGTTCCATATCTCAGTTGCATTATTAGCGTTGTGTGTTCAAGTTCAGTGAACTATTCTTCTTATTCTATATGAATACTTAACTTCAAGGTTTGAATTTTATTGATATATTGAATGCTTTTCTATAGAACCAAACATTATGTTAAATACATGTGGAAATTCACACCTTCCATGCACTAAAAGAAAAAAGAATACACAATCATCTTATTTTAAATTGAGCTACAAAGAACTCAGTTCTGAACAGTAGTAGAAATTTTATTTATAATACAGAGTGATTTATGGACTTTAATTCCTACACAATAACATGTGTGCAAATTACTGCGTTTTATTAATTACCTTTCTAATTACATGAGGTAGCCAGCAACTGAGGCCTACCTTTGCGCGCAGAAAATAATAGTTTGATTTAATATGGAAAAAAAATGTTAGATAGAGGCAATAAGTTATCATTTAGTAATCAAATTATGGCTAGGGATTGTTAGCAAAATGTTTTAAATGATATTAAAAATCAACATTTTTTGAAAAGCGATTTTCTCAAACGTACGAAGTTGTGCGTGAGAAAAAATAATTCTAATGAAATATTCTGATTGGCTAGGAGTGGATGTTAACTTTCCCGTTATGAAGAATTAATTTAGAACAATGACAGTTGTTGGAAAATTCTGTTCCATCTGCTTATGGAATTGGAAGACCCAAAATAACTTTCGAAGAGGCTGGAATAAAAGAAATGTTCACTTAAGCAGGAATTCTCTCGCGATGAACTTGCTCTTGCAACAGAAATATCACTTTGGTCATATGGTAAACAGGATACTGCTGATGTTTTAAAGACATTACTCTAAAAACCCCAAAACATAGCTTTAAAATAATAATGAGCATTACAAATCACTCCCCTCAACTCCCCTATCTTCTATGTCGGACGAAGCGTTGTATTTTTTGACAATAAAATATCAATATGTCGATATATTAACATGAGAATGGGTGTCAAAAAGAGAGGTTGTGATATTTTATCCACCTTATAATGCTTCTAGGGAAGTAAATCTGATATGCTACCATTCCCCAGACGGACATTTCAACAGAAATAATACTTTTTTATTCCAGCCTCTTGGAAAGATATTTTGTGTCTTACAATTCCATAAGCAGATGGAATAGGAGTCACCAACGACTATCAGTGTTCTAAATTCTTAATAACGGGAAAGTTTACATTTAGTTTTAGCCAATAAAAATATTTCAGTAGAAATCTAACATTTTCTTTCGCACAATTTCCCATGATTTAGAAAATCACTTTTAAAACATATTTTTAATTTTTTTTAAAACATTCCCCGAACATCCCCTAACTGTAATTTATTAATAGTGGATCACTTATTGCCTCTATCGATCACTTTTTTCATTTATTAAATTAAACAATTCTCTGCGTGCGAAGATAGGCCTCAGCTGCCGGCCGCCTCCTCTAATAAAAAAAGCTAATTACAAAACACGCAATAATTTGCACACATGTTATTGTGCGAGAATTGAAGTCCATAAATCACTCTATATTCTAACAAAAATGTGTACTACTGATCTGAACTGTTTTTTCGTAGCTCAATTTAAAGTAAAACGATTGTGTAAATTTGTTAGTGTTTCGAAGGTATGATTCCACGTGTATTTAACACAATATCTGGTTGCATAGAAACATATTAAATATATCAATGAAAAGTAAAAACCTTGAGGTAAAGTACCATATAGAATAAGAAGAATAACTCACTGAACTTTAATACAAAACGTATCTATTTCTACAGCTCGGTACACAACTGGGATGCGGACCAGATGAGTTCCTAACTATCGGCAAATTCCGATGTTTATATTGTCTACATAAATTTTAGAATCCTATCCTCCTTTGTAGATAAGTGAAGAACAGTCATCTGGCAATAATTTTAGAGCGAAGAAAGATGAATTGGCGAGTGTTAGTAAAATACTTTTTTCCAGATAGAGCCTTTCCAGCATCGTGAGGCATTTGGGTAGCTATAATAAGTAGCAAATCCAGGTTGAGAATACCAGTTATAACGGCTGGAGGATCCGACATGCTGACCATATGTCACCCTACACTGGCTAGATGATCGTCTACCTCTGTGATTAACACATATGGATGTGAGGCCAACAGCCGGCTGGTCAGCCAAAAGCCATCTAGTGCGGTCGCGGTTTGAGTTTTTTTTTATACCAAGAAGATCGGGATAAGTGAATTCCCGGGCAAGCGTGCTCTGCCATACAGTTCATTCGATTGAGACATAGCTTTTTGAAAAGCTGATCATTCATTCGTGGAGACCCTTTATGTCCTTGTGTGGTAAAAGTATATTTATAATCCATAGTTGAAATCCGTCTCCCGACAGGTCGTGCCACTATAAGGCCAGTACGGCGTGACCGCGTAAAAGTACCTATAAGTTGAGATGTTAAAATGCGTTAATTGAATTACATACTTTTTATTTACACTTAATTATTAATAACGTAAATGGTGAAAGTAATGAAATTGATTCTTGTATGAAATTCCAACCTAGCATTTTATTTGATAATGAGAAAACTAGTTAATTATCTTAGTCAGATAAATCTAGTTCAGAATTTGAACTCAGAACATACGAGCCTCAAAAGCTTATCGCTTTAGCCAAACCTCAAAGATATTCGGTCAATTTAATTATATATTCACTGATGTTTGAGTGTAGATTTGGCCACCCGTTGATGAAGGTAAATATTTAAGCTTATTTACAACTAGATAAGTATCGTAGACTGCGATGGGCAGGTAATGTAGCACGAATGAGAGGCATGGAAGCTTCTTGTAAGAAAACCAGAACGAAAACACCATTTTGGTAGACCAAGAATGAAGTGGGAGAATAATATTAACCGTCATTTGAGGGAAGGCAATTACAAGAGTATGATTGGAAAATATTAGCTCAGGATAGGGATGTATGGAGAGTTATATCCGTGCGGCTGGGTTCGATAGTGTCAGCCTATAAATGTGAGACACATAGTAGAAACTCAGATAATACTTGGATGCAGGAAGGTCAGTTACATTTTTCGCAGAAGCCTCTTTTTTTATTTTTGAGGTTATTTTACGGGACAAACTTTTTCTCAAGTGGAATGCCCCTTCCGGAGGTCTTGTTTCTTGGATGTTCCATCCTAATAGTTACCCCGATTGATTTGATTTCAACATAGGACCCTCGGGACTAGCGGCAAGGAACATAGTCACCAGACCACTGGTATCGACAATTTTATGACTTTACAAAATATAAATGTAAAACTTTATACATGTTAAAGTAGAGACGTATTGTCCAACAGATTATGTGCGAAAATTTCGAAGAAAGTAATTGCGATATTTACAAGGTTTTTTTTTTAACTTTTCGCTTGGTTTCAGAATGGAACTGTCAACATTTGCATGCTGAAACTTATCATGGAATTTCTCCCAGAGGAAACGTTGTGATATACCAAGGCCGTGTCAAAACATCTGTCGTTTTTAACTGCAAAGTACAGAAATCAAAACCAGAAAACCAACAATGGCAACCTGATATTTGTAGCAGATGGAATCTCAGCTTGACTTTGCTCGGAGTGGAGTGAGGCGGGTGCAGCGCTGAAGGCAGTTTCATTGAGTGACGAGTTCCACTATTTCTTTGTGGTTTGAAAGAGAGATTTGACACTGGACTTTAATGTCTCTTGCAGTCAAGAACGGCGGCTAAATTTTTTTGAACACGGTCTTAGTACATCACAACACTTCTCTGGGAGAAATTTCCAGGTAGTTTACGGCATGCACTGGGTGATAGTTTCTCTTGTCAGTACAATTTTAGAGAACTTGTATAAGTATTATGCGTAACGTCAAACTGCCGCTTTAAACGTATATTATCTTACTTTCAGCTTTCCTTACCGGATATCTACAGTTCCCGTTCTACGATCTAGGCCATGAGTACGTATTATTGTTTACAATATTGTCTAGTTACTTAATGGTAATAATTCACTGTGTTAATGTTATCACTTTATTCTTCTTTTAGTGCATTGAATTACGGAAGTACAGCCTTTTCAGTAGGTCATGAATTACACCATGCATTCGATACACACAGGTAAGCTTTTTCTATGTTTACTAATAATTATACATATATATATATATAATATTATATATATATATATATATATATATATATCTCCAGGCTTCAGAAGGGTTGTAACGTTCCAAGTTACAATACAATATCTTATTCCGTTTGACATGCCATGGCCTGTGTCCAACAACCGTCCTGCTTTCATTCATAGATATTTCTGAGCTATTATTTATTTTACGATGCCAGGAAGCTGACCTTACGCTCAATCCCCAATACGTTGGAAGACCTCGGGTTTCTGTCAGGGTTTGATCCCTCAGTTAGTGAGTCTCGATTACAGCGTCGAGAACTCGCTTTCTACCCTCCCATGCTTACTCAGGAGCCACAACGAGGGTGTGCATGGACAGGATTTGGCTGGAATTATGAGCTTTTCTCAGGTTTTCCTGATACAGACTCACTAACAGAATATGCATCCCTGAAACAGCATCTGTCCCTTTGATCCCCATTTTATTAAGAAAAGTTATTTCCTCTTTAATTATGGAGGTCCTAAAATTAGAACAGGCTAGGAAGGTACTAGTTTTCTCATTAAACAAACCAATTTAAGATGAAAGATAACGTTATAAATTATATAAAAATGATGAAGGTAAAAAATTGGAACAGATGTGTACAGAATAAAAAAGTGTAGAAAGAACTCGTTGAGAAGACCAAAGCATTCTCCAATTGAATCTTAGCGTTTTATTAAGAAGAAGATTTTTTTTTTCATATTTTGTTTCATTTTTGCACTCTATATATATAAAGATTTATTAAAACACACTGTATACATTATAATACAATTACTGGAAAATTATTATCGTCTGCATAGAGTTTTAGAGACTTTCTTCTTTCTGTACAGTCAATAAGGTGGTATTGTTGATGTTTTTAGTCACATAGCTTACAGAGGCACTTGTTCGATGCGAGGTGGAAACCTTTTTTGGTACATACTCTGTAGTTGAATCCATGTGTGGCGGTCCTCGTGAACACGTGTCTTAAGGAGAAGTTCGGTTCCTTCTATTCTACGGTGTTCATGGCTGGGGTCAGGAAGAATCCGCGGTCTATATCCTCTGCTTTTCTTCTCTCTCTCTCTCTCTCTCTCTCTCTCTTATGTGTGCTTCGTAGGCCGGGGTGTGTGGCAGGTTATATTTTAAGGCTATTTCTCTGACGAAGAAGTCAGTCTTCGTTAGATGGTATATGAGTCGGTAGCTCGTTGACCTTGAAACCCTAAGTACTCTCCGGAGGTAGGCAATTTCGACCATTTCCAGTCTTTTCAGATTTGCTATGGTTAACCGAGTCCAGAATGTGGTGATTGCATAGCACGCTATTGGTGATATTTTTAAGTGAAATAGTCTTATAGCTGTATCCATTGACAGCTTTTCGACATTTCGAATGTCAAACGTGGCCTTTATTGCAGAGTTGCATCTTTCCTGGATGTGCTTGGTGAATGATTTTCCTGTGACTTGAAACGTTAGACCGAGATACCTGTAGAATTGGCTAATTATAGTTGGGCATTTCCATACTTGAATTTGCCATCCATGTTTACGTTTCCTCCTCGTCTAAATTTCATAAACTTAGTTTTTGTTTGTGTTAACTTGTAGTTCATTCCTGTGCGCCCAGTCGTGTAGTTTATCCCGACCAGTCTGAAGAGCTACTTTATTTCTGGATAGGATGACTATATAATCTGCATAGAGGAGGACCGTGGCTTCCGGTGATGCTACTTCTTGGACTAACGTCGTGGGTTATCAAGTTGAAGACGAATGGCCTAAGAGGATCCCCTTGAAGCACACTGTTTGTTTGTATTATGTGGTCACATTGGCTAACTTTTTTGTTTATGGTTAGTAGGTTGAAAGCCAGTATAATTTCAATTAGTTTCAAGAATGGGTTCTGTTTTCCCAGTATTCTGGAGATTTTGGCCTGTAATGTGTTTTCTATTTACGCTGTTGAACGCCTTGGAGAAGTATATGAAAGCCGCGTATACGTGCTACCTGCGGTGCTTATTGCTTCCCAGATGATGGATAACACTCTCTCGATGTCTTGTATCGTGGATTTTCCGTCGCAAATCCGTATTGTTCCTCAGGAAAGAATGTGCTGTAGTATAATCTTCGTCAGAATTTTAAAAGGCGCACATTCCAGTGCAATTCCGCGGTAAGCGTCGGCAGAGTCTTTTGGCCCTTTCCCTTTATACAGCATTAGAAGTTCGGACTCTCTCCAGCTCCCTGGAATGATGCTTAGGTCAATGCATTTGTTGATCATCTCCGTCCAGGTTTCGAGAGTTAACTGGTACAGAGTCCATTAGGACTTCGTTTGTTAGGTTGTCGGGTCATGCAGCTTTTCTTCGTTTGCATCCTTGGAAGGCGTGCCAGAATTCCTCTCGTTGATATTGGTGTCCATGCTTTTGCGCTGTTTCAGTTATTCGTTCTTCGGATATTTGGGTCTTTCGTAATATATTGGAAAAGTGTTCTTTCCATGTTTTCATTGGAATTTGCGAGTGTGACTTGCATCTTCATGGTTCTAGGATTTTGTGTGGGGACAACTCCGCTTCTGTTGTGGTTTCGAGTTCCTTCTTTTTCTCAAATTGTAACCTCTTTTCTCTTATTAGGTTTCTGTATCTTTTCCTCTCTTGTGTGTATTCTTTTAGTCTATCCTCTGTGTTAAGCTATCTCCATGAGTGTAGTTTCGTCAGTGCGGCTTTCCTTTGTTTGAAGCATTCTGTATCGAACCAAGGTTTGCTTTTCCTTCTCTAAAGTCTTTCTGTGGACGATAAAAGAGCAGTTTTTTGATGAGATCTAGCGCTTCGTCAATGCGTTGTTCCTCGATTAGTTTTTAGGCGTCCTCTTTTTATAATTTTCTCTGAAGAAGTTTTGTATTGATTCGGCGCACCGTCCAACGCCTTTCCGGGGTTTCCGCTTTTTGCTTATATGTTGCAATAGTTGTCTTTACTTGGACGTGTTTCCGAAGAGGTGTCCATATGTGTTCCACCTGTTTTATTGTCATCTCTTGCCCTCTTTAGAAGTTGAGGTCCATCATGCGGGATCCGTTGTATAAGATATATGTTGGTATTATGTCGTTATTGGCTAGATAGAAGCCTTCTTCCTCAAGTGTCTCGAATACTGCTGTGGCTTTGCTGTATCGCTTGTCTCTTCGGCAGTTGAAGTCGCCAGCAAGTATTATTGGGGAGTCAGGTTTCGCGCGATGTAGTGCCTGGAGGATAGTGTCTATTACAGCTTCTGCAGATGTGGAGGGTCTGATGTACATTCCGATAACTTGAAATTCTGGAACTCGGCGATCACTGTGTTTTCATCCGTATACTTATGGATCACTTCCCCTAAGGTTGGTCTGTAGAAACATGACACTCCACCTGAGGGTCAGCCGTTCTGTCCGGGTTGTGCTAATGCGTGGATTGCGTAGTAGTCCTCTAGTTGAACAGGCTCTAGGAGGAAGGTTTTTGTAAGTACCAGTAGATCTTGATCCAGTAGGAACAATTCTGGGTTTTTCATTATAGAGCGCAGACCTTCAACGTTCCAGAGGATACAGTTCAGGTCGTTATAATCGGATCCGAAAGTAGCGAAAAGTGACGCCTACTGGCCAGAAGTCTATTGAATATCTTGTCTTGATAATTGAAGGGAACTCCCACTTTAAACGCTCTATTGTTTCCTCTTGTGTTAAACATCACACAATCGGTTACTTTATCGATGCCTTTTTCTTTGATGTAATTGGTTATGTCATCTCCTGAAGTTTCACTGCTGAGCCTGCCAATGTAAATCCATATATTTTTCTCCGCTGCCTTTAATGTGCTAGCTAGCGCGGTGCCCTTCTGGATTACAGTTAGTCTTTTTGGATGGGCTTCGTTATTTTCATCCTTGCTACGATTACGTCTGACTACTTCTATCCAAGGTAGTTGGTTGCTTTTTCTCTTTCCTGCGTGGTCATTTCCTCTGATGCTGTATCAGCGTCGGGCTTAGAAATCGCCCGTAGTTCGGGTTCTACTGCCTGTGGGTTGATTGCCTGTTCTACCTGTTCTATGCTGCATAGTGGTGTGGTTTCTGGCTTTTCGGCTTTGGTTCCCTTTTTTATCATGTTTGTGATTTTAGTTGTGAATTCTTCCATCATGAGTTCTATTTGCAGGGATATTTTTGTTCATTACCTTGACTTCTAACTCGCTATCCGAGAATAATTTATGCATTAGTTGGATGGGTGTCGTTTGATAGTTATCGTTTGTACCTGCTGAGCTGTATTGATCTGCCGGTGAGTCGTCGGAGATGTCGGTAGAGGCTTCGAACCGCTAGCGCCGGGTAGTTCACTGAATGTGATCGACAGATTTCGCTAGTTGTCTGTCGTTTCGCCTCTCCGCGATGGTTGTGTCATTCTAACTTCGTTTTGAAGCTTTATATTTTCACTCGTGAGCTCTTCTATAATGGATTTCATTGTAGTATTCCTGCACTATACGATTTTATAAAAAGGTCAAAACATTGGAAAATTATAGTATAATATACTGTAATAGTTACAATACCGGGTTCAACTTTCGATAACTTACGATTACATAAATAAATAAAGCCTGATATGTCCCTTTAGGGCAAAGGCCTCCCTGTACAGGGGTTAAGCTCTATTTGAGAGTGTCACCCGGTGAGCTACTCCGTGGTGAGAAGTTGACTTGGATGTAGCACTTGGTTTGTATACACTGACTGTTCTGTGATTAGTTAATACACAGTTGGCTCTCCATCGTTCTCCAGCTTTTCCTGCATCTGGCGACTCTGGACCATTGCGCCCCTGCTCGTTCTTTGAAGATGTCAGCCCATCGTCGTCTTGGTCTTCCGCTCTGTCTCTTGCCTGTGTACGGGTCCCACATGGTTGTTTTTATTGTCCACCTGTCGTCATGTATTCTTGCGACGTGGCCTCCCCACTTCCATTTTTTCCTGATGGCTTGTTGTGCGGGATCAGTTGTTGAGGATATCGCTTGAAGTGTTGTATTCGAGATTCTGTCCTTTAGAGTTATGCCTAAGATTTTCCTCTCCATTTTCCTTTGGCATACTTGGAGTGTGTACTTCAGTTTGGCAGTAAGATTCCAAGTTTGGCAGCCATATAACAGTGTTGGAAGAACACAGGTTTGTAGTGTTTCCATTCTGAGTTTCCGGTTGAGTGACTTGTCCAGCAGTATAAATTTCAGTGACCAGAACGCCTTCCAGGCGAGAGCTATTCTTCTGCTTATTTCCTTCTCTACTTTCTGATGGAAGGAGAGTAGTTGTCCTAAGTATATGTACTCGCTTACATATTGAAGATCCATTCCATCGACTTTGATTGGGTTTTCCGGACCATTAGACATAATTTGTGTCTTGCTTTTGTTCATCGAAAGGTCTGCAATTTTGCTAGTTTCTGAGAGCTCTTGTAGCATTGATTGGAGTTGTTTAGGGGATCTGGCGAACAATACCACGTCGTCAGCGAATCTTAAGATGGATAACCTGCTCCCGTTTATATTTACTCCGTATTTCTTGCTCCAGTTTAGTTTTCGAAATATGTCTTCAAGCACGCATGTAAAAAGTTTAGGAGAAATTGGGTCGCCTTGTCGTACTCCTCTTTTGAGACTGAATGGTTGTCCCACAATTTCTGTCTTCACCTTGGCATAGCTTTGCCTGTAGATCTTATCCAGAACGCGGATGTACTTGTGTTCGATTCCTTGGGTGTGTAATGCCTGGAGGACACTAGAATGTTCTACTGAGTCGAATGCCTTGTTGTAGTCGACGAATGCTAGATATAATGTATGGTGGTATTCAACTGTCTTTTCTATTATTTGGTTAATTGCTTGGAGATGGTCTGTTGTACTAAAGCCTGAGCGGAATCCGGCTTGTTCTGTTGGCTGGTTTTCGTCCAGGACTTTTGTTAGTCTTCTTGTTAGCACTTTTGAAAATAGTTTGTATAGATTGGACATCAGGCTTATGGGTCGGTAATTATTCAGGTCATCTTTTGTGCCTTTCTTGTGGAGAAGAATGATTGTGTTTGATAACTTACGATTAAACCATGGCAAATTTATTAGTAATTTGCTATTGCCCGGCGTGCGCTGCTACGCCTAAATAAATTAAATATGCTTTTAAGTTTAGATGAGTAAGTTAAAAGAAAAATAATTATGAATGTATATAATAATTATTTTAAGATACCCCGTGTTGATTACTCTTATCTCGATCTTTTTGGCACGAATGAGCTGAAAGACAAATTTGCTTATTGTGAATTATCCGTAAAAGATACATCGCTGACTTTTTGTTCAGTGCTTTGAGATATTCAAATATTTGTCATGAATTTGGCGTTTTTGTAAAGGAATAGGCAGCGTAAGCCATTTAAGCGTCCGAAAAGCTACTTTTCTTATTGCACCGTTCGTTTTTTTTTTATCTCCGGCCTTGTAATAATTACGGTAATATGTTAATACACTGTTAATTGTCATAAGTAATGCCACTCGTGATTTCCAAATTATCGATAAATTCACGACTCATGAAGTGAGGAGTGAAATTATCTAGAGAATTTGGAAATCAAGAGTGGCATTTGTTAGGACTATTTAAAGAATAAAATTAAGCTGTTTACTCACAAATCATTGTTTAACTATAGTTATTTTAAAATGTTTATATATTTATTGTAAACGGCGATGTTTGAAAACAAATCAGAAATGTGAGGTTATGTTCATCCACTGTTGCTTGATCATATTATTTATTGCGAAATAAGATCGCAATATTGTAATAGTGCACCCAAGTGGAGAAATAATGAAACACATCAAACTATATATCATAATCAACATTACGGGTTAATGAATTATTTATTTGGTAAACAACTCAGTAAAATCAAGGAATCTTTACATTATTTGCTATATTCAATGTATTTGTTGGAGAAAAATAATGCTTTGACCTGTTTAGAACATTAAAAAGGAGGAGCTTTCTTTATCACAAAAGCAGGAGCTGATAAAGAGAAATCGATAAAGAGCGAGGTTATACTCGACTGTCGTTGGTTGTAAAACAAATTTCATTGAAACGTGCTTGGTCATTGACTAGCATTTGTGGCATGAGTTAAATAGTCATAAGTAATGCCACTCGTGATTTCGAATTTATCCAGAGAATTTGGAAATCTAGAGTTGCATTTGTTAGGACTATTTAAAGAATACATTTAAGCTGTTTACTCACAAATCGTTATTTCACTATAGTTATTTTAAAATATTTGTATATTATATGTAAACGGCGATGTTTGAAAACAAATGAGAAACGATTGGTACGCTTCATTTGCTTCTTTTGTTCATAACCAGATCATATTATTTATTGCCAAAGGAACGCAATATTGTAAGAATGCACTCTAGTGGAGGAAAAATGAAACACATCCAACTGTATATTAATTCATTTCTGATGCCCTACGATGTAAGTATGACAATTATATTTATCTTGAATGTTATTACCTGGGAAGAAATATATTCAAGAAAGTGCAAACAGTGGTTTCTTTTTTTTTTTTGGTGGTATAATCAATTGCTACAAATGTTTTTATATTAACTCCCGCATGCGCTGTGTGTTGACATTCATGCACCATATATACAATCTGGTAGCCGTATTTCTTAGAGAGTCAGTCACTACAAAATAATGCTATGACAATTCAGAATGTTAAAAAGGAGGTGCCTTCATTATTACTATAAACTTTAGTTGGTAAATTATAGGCGAAACACGACTGTGATTGGTTGTAAATAAAAAATGATTAAAATGTGATTGGTCATTGGTTCCCATTTGGGGCATGCGTTAAATAGTCCCAGAAAACATTCTCTATGTGATGATGAATATTCCATTCAAATCGGTCAAGTAGTTTTTCAGTCCATAAAGGACACACAGACTCACACTCATATAGGCCTAAAGATTTCACAAATAAAGCACAAGCAAAATTTGACCAATAGAAATTATATTGACATAAATAATAAATGTATACCATTATTATTTATTTTCTTATAAGGCGAAGTGAAAATAAATTATTTCACTTAGGCCTAAATAGTGCAATTTTTTTGTAGTGACACAATTTACACACAACTGATAGAAACTACTTTCGTCTGATACATTATTACGAGTGTAAGAAATAATATAAATGGCTGCATTACTCGTTGATAACAGTTATTTAATGGTATTATTAATTTGTTGGCTTTAATTTGAACATATTACTTTTCTTCATGCTGACCAAGTCTCGCCCTTATAATGGCTGTCCACAACTGTGTTTAACACATGTGGATGTGAGGCCAGTAGTTCAATGTTAAGATGAGACACAACTAGGCCCTTCGCATCATGGACTATTTCTTTCACTTTTATTCCAACTTTATCATGAAATAGTTTCAATAATCCCAACATTCAGTATGAGTAGTTTCATTCACATAGTCAGGAGTGTCGTTCTGTTGGATACGTTATGTGCAATACATGTTATTATGTGTAGATAATTTACTTTGAAATTATATGAAATAAAATTATATAAATTGCAAGGATTAGAAGTTTTTTATGCATTTGTTACTACACCTCTTCCGAGGTAAGTTCCAGTTGTAATGCAAACAAACGAGATGTATAGACTGCATTTTCATTGATCGAGATTTGTGTTTCCTTTAAGTGTGTAAGGAAATGTAGTTCGCCCTCTAACACTCGAAATAAAGGAATTGGAAATAATTAAAATGCGGTATTATATAGTACATCTCCATGTACGTTATATGACAGAATCTTAAAAATTAAAATTGCAATATTTTAATAGATTAAATAAATAAGCATTGTTATGTATATACTTAGGCTTTCATGGCCGGAATTATTATGATAATCTTGAATAAGAGTTCCGGCCGTGGTCTTGAGGCTTAAAGTTCCCCGACAACCTCAAGACAACCCTTGAGGATGCGACGCCGTCTCTGGCGAAACGTCGGGGAACTTGAAGCCTCAAGACTACGGCCAACAGCCCGGAAATCTTATTCTTATGCTTGTGTAATTCTAAACACTTTGGTATTTCTATTGTTCTATAATGGTCGCTATCTGTAGAATTTCTTAAAAAGACTGGAAATAAATTATTTGAAAACTGGGGAGGAACAAATTCTTTCGAATGTTTTCAAACAGTTTAGTGAAATATATCCCGCATTAATCATTAAGGATGTGGTGGAAATAACAGAACAATTTGCAGGTGAATCAGAATGGAGCATAAATTCTGCTGGAATGAAATATATATATATATATATATATATATATATATACACATTGACATTACGAAAAATGTTAATGTCGTGTTAAGTAGGTTGATAACCTATATATTTTGTCATAAATAAATTAATATGATATGGAAGTTACTAATCACTTGTACCATTTTACCCTGTATTCATTTTTATTTCCCGTTAGATTCGATATAGCCTAAAAAAATATTTTAATAGATGGCAGTTACGTACACAATTCAGTCATATGATGTGTAAAGGTAGCACCAGGAGTTTCCCCAATAGACGAGTCGGCGGAGTAATATCTTATGTAAGTTTGTTTACAATACAACTGGACAAATTATACATTTGGGAACTCATCCGTCAAACTTCATATTTAATCCTTGTATCGTAAACAACAATTGAATAAGATGATGTGTGTTTACAGGGTTGATGATTAAAGATGGAAAAGTGGGCGATTGGTGGAACATAACATTCCAGCAACAGTTTGATAATAGAAAGAAGTGTTTCACGAACAAATACAGTCAGTACGGCTGGGGAAACATTAAGGTAAGCAATTAACTAACTAACTCACTGGCACTATCGAACCCGTAGGTTCACGGCCGCGCGGACATAAACATATATCCCTATTTGAGCTAATGTGTTTCAATCCCTGTATAATCTACTTCCCTCAAATTATAGCTAATGTTATTCTCCCACCTCATTATTGATCTACAAACTGGGCGTTTCCCTACAAAAAGCTAACTGGGCGTTTCCCTACAAAAAGCTTCCATGCACGTTTTTCATTCCCCATTCGTGCCACATATCCTGCCCATTGCAGTCTACGTGACATAACTGTTCTTATTTTATCTGACTTCCTATAAACACAATGTAATTCACTGTTATGTAGTCTCTTCATTCACCCGTCTGTTCATCTCTCTTTGGTCCAAAAATATTCTTAAGGACTTTATTCTCAAATACTCTTATCTCCTTTCCTCCCTTAAATAGTGTCCATGTTTCGCATCCATATAATATAGCTGGTAGAATAATAGTTTTATATATTTTCAGTTTAACGTTTTTTGAAAGGAGTTGGGACTTCAAGAATCTCTGTAATGCACGCATTTCCATAATTAAACTTATGTTTAATTTCTTTATGCATCTCATCCCTATTTGTGATTATTGTTCCTAGGTAATTGAATTTGGCAACTTGCTCAAAATTTCTCTCATTTGTCATTAGATGTCCATATCCATTATATGCTGTATTTCTATGTGTAGCCAATATATTTGATTGTATTCATGTTTACTTCCAGTTCCAATTTCTTAGTGTTTCTCAATAGTGTGTGAATGTTGGCCTTTGGTATCTCCTCGCTATCGCCCAATAGTACTACATCATCAGCATAAACTAACAACTTAATAATACTATTGGTTGTAGGCTTTCTTCATCCTCTAAAGATTTGATGGCATGCTGTAGTTAAAAATTAAATAGTAGGGGAGGTTGTGCATCTCCATGCTTCAACCCATTGTGGATTTCAAAAGTATCCGAAAACTGGTTGCCTACATGCACCCTGCTCTTTGTGCCATTCGTATAAGCCTAACTAACTTTTTAAGAATTCCGAACTCCAGCTGTATAACTTCTCCCTCATAATTGAATCGTATACGTTTTTAAGTCTACATGTAGTTGATGTACAGTACAATTATTATTATTATATTCCCATTTCTTTTCTGAAATCTGTCTTAAACTGAAAATCTGATCTGCTGTAGACCTGTTTCTTCTAAATACACATTGATAATCTTCTAGAATGTCAACAATATAAGGAGTAAGTCTGATAACTAATATTTTTGTTAGACGTGTGTACGAAGTTGAAAGTATGAGATGCCCCTATAGTTGTTGCAATCAGTTTTATCTCCTTTCATATAAATTGGTACGAAACCAATTATTTCCATTCATCTGAAGAGCTTCTTTATCCCTAATCATATTAACCAACTGGCGTATCTTGTCCAACAATTTTCCTCCACCTGATTTTATCAGTTCTGCTGGGATCTCATCTGAACCTGAAGCTTTATACAACTTCAATTTTTCTA
>JASPKZ010002545.1:0-24762 GCA_030220185.1 Diploptera punctata
CAGTTTGACCAAAAATGTCAAATTTTTCGAAAACTTCAAAAAATGCATAACTACTATCTAGAGACGTTGTCCCGGGACTTATAATGCAGAAAATCCGGTATAAATGCAGAATTTCAAAATTGACTTTTCGTGGTTATCGTCTTACAGTTTAACAAAAAAAAGGTTGAAAATTCACGATTATTAAGATAGTGCACAACTCTGTCTTGAGAAAGTTGTAAAGCGTTTATGATGCAAAAAAATCCAGTATAAGTAAAGAATTTGAAAATTGTGTTGGAAAATGTTTATATTCTTACAGTTGTCACCAGAAAAATGTCAAATTTTTCGAAACTTCAAAAAATGCAAAACACTATCTAGAGACTGTGTCCCGGATTTAAGTGCACAAAATCCGGTGTCAAACCAGATATTCAAAATTGGGTTTTCCGTGTTTATCGTCTTACAAGTTAACAAAAAATGTAAAAATTCTCGATATTAAGAAAACTGCATAACTACTTTCTTGAGACAGTTAAAACCGTTTATTGATGCAAAAAATCCAGTATAAGTACAATAACTTCAAAATTGTGTTGGAAAATGTTATATTCTTACAGTTTCACCAGAAAATGTCAAATTTTTCGAAACTTCACAAAATGCATAACTACTATCTAGAGTCGTTGTCCCGGACTTATAATGCAGAAAATCCGGTATAAATGCAGATTTTCAAAATTGAGTTTTCTGTGGTTATCGTCTTAGACAATAACAAAAAATGTAAAAATTCATGATTATTAAGATACTGTATAACTACTTTGTTGAGAAAGTGTAAAGCGTTTATGATGCAAGAAATCCGCTTTAAGTGCAGAATTTGAAAATTGTGTGGAAAAATGTTATATTCTTACAGTTTGACCAGAAAATGTCAAATTTTTCGAAACTTCAAAAAATGCATAACAACTATCTAGAGACGTTGTCCCGGACTTATAATGCAGAAAATCCGGTATAAATTCAGATTTTCAAAATTGAGTTTTCTGTGGTTATCGTCTTAGACAATAACAAAAAAATGTAAAAATTCATGATTATTAAGATAGTGTATAACTACTTTGTTGAGAAAGTGTAAAGCGTTTATGATGCAAGAAATCCATTTAATGCAGAATTTGAAAGTTGTGTTGAAAAATGTTATATTCTTACAGTTTGACCAGAAAATGTCAAATTTTTCGAAACTTCAAAAAATGCATAACTACTATCTAGAGACGTTGTCCCGGACTTATAATGCAGAAAATCCGGTATAAATTCAGAATTTCAAAATTGAGTTTTCCGTGGTTATCGTCTTACAGGTTAACAAAAAAAGGTGAAAATTCACGATTATTAAGATAGTGCACAACTACTATCTTGAGAAAGTGTAAAGCGTTTATGATGCAAAAAATCCAGTATCAGTACAGAATTTGAAAATTGTGTTGGAAAATGTTATATTCTTACAGTTTGACCAGAAAATGTCAAATTTTTCGAAACTTCAAAAAATGCAAAACAACTGTCTAGAAACTGTGTTCCGGATTTGTAATGCAAAAAATCCGGTGTCAAACCAGATATTCAAAATTGAGTAAACTGTGGTTATCGTCTTACGGATTAACAAAAAATGTAAAAATTCTCGATTATTAAGAAACTGCATAACTAATTTCTTGAGACATTGTAAAGCGTTTATGATGCAAAAAATCCAGTATGAGTACATAACTTCAAAATTGTGTTGAAAAATGTTATATTCTTACAGTTGACCATAAAATGTCAAATTTTTCGAAACTTCAAAAAATGCATAACTACTATCTAGAGACTTTGTCCCGGACTTATAATGCAGAAAATCCGGTATAAATGCAGAATTTCAAAATTGAGTTTTCCGTGGTTATCGTCTTACAGGTTAACAAAAAAAGGTGAAAATTCACGATTATTAAGATAGTGCACAACTACTGTCTTGAGAAAGTGTAAAGCGTTTATGATGCAAAAAATCCAGTATAAGTACAGAATTTGAAAATTGTGTTGGAAAATGTTATATTCTTACAGTTTCACCAGAAAATGTCAAATTTTTCGATACTTCAAAAAATGCAAAACTACTATCTAGAGACTGTGTCCCGGATTTAAAGTGCACAAAATCCGGTGTCAAACCAGATATTCAAAATTGGGTTTTCCGTGTTTATCGTCTTACAAGTTAACAAAAATGTAAAAATTCTCGATTATTAAGAAACTGCATAACTACTTTCTTGAGACAGTTTAAACCGTTTATGATGCAAAAAATCCAGTATAAGTACATAACTTCAAAATTGTGTTGGAAAATGTTATATTCTTACAGTTTCACCAGAAAATGTCAAATTTTTCGAAACTTCACAAAATGCATAACTACTATCTAGAGTCGTTGTCCCGGACTTATAATGCAGAAAATCCGGTATAAATGCAGATTTTCAAAATTGAGTTTTCTGTGGTTATCGTCTTAGACAATAACAAAAAAATGTAAAAATTTCATGATTATTAAGATACTGGATACAACTACTTTGTTGAGAAAGTGTAAAGCGTTTATGATGCAAGAAATCCGCTTTAAGTGCAGAATTTGAAAATTGTGGTGGAAAATGTTATATTCTTACAGTTTGACCAGAAAATGTCAAATTTTTCGAAACTTCAAAAAATGCATAACAACTATCTAGAGACGTTGTCCCGGACTTATAATGCAGAAAATCCGGTATAAATTCAGATTTTCAAAATTGAGTTTTCTGTGGTTATCGTCTTAGACAATAACAAAAAAAATGTAAAAATTCATGATTATTAAGATACTGTATAACTACTTTGTTGAGAAAGTGTAAAGCGTTTATGATGCAAGAAATCCATTTTAAGTGCAGAATTTGAAAGTTGTGTTGAAAAATGTTATATTCTTACAGTTTGACCAGAAAATGTCAAATTTTTCGAAACTTCAAAAAATGCATAACTACTATCTAGAGACGTTGTCCCGGACTTATAATGCAGAAAATCCGGTATAAATTCAGAATTTCAAAATTGAGTTTTCCGTGGTTATCGTCTTACAGGTTAACAAAAAAAGGTGAAAATTCACGATTATTAAGATAGTGCACAACTACTATCTTGAGAAAGTGTAAAGCGTTTATGATGCAAAAAATCCAGTATCAGTACAGAATTTGAAAATTGTGTTGGAAAATGTTATATTCTTACAGTTTGACCAGAAAATGTCAAATTTTTCGAAACTTCAAAAAATGCAAAACAACTGTCTAGAAACTGTGTTCCGGATTTGTAATGCAAAAAATCCGGTGTCAAACCAGATATTCAAAATTGAGTAAACTGTGGTTATCGTCTTACGGATTAACAAAAAATGTAAAAATTCTCGATTATTAAGAAACTGCATAACTAATTTCTTGAGACATTGTAAAGCGTTTATGATGCAAAAAATCCAGTATGAGTACGTAACTTCAAAATTGTGTTGAAAAATGTTATATTCTTACAGTTTGACCATAAAATGTCAAATTTTTCGAAACTTCAAAAAATGCATAACTACTATCTAGAGACGTTGTCCCGGACTTATAATGCAGAAAATCCGGTATAAATGCACATTTTCAAAATTGAGTTTTCCGTGGTTATCGTCTTACAGATTAACCAAAAAAGGTGAAAATTCACGATTATTAAGATAGTGCACAACTACTATCTTGAGAAAGTGTAAAGCGTTTATGATGCAAAAAATCCAGTATAAGTACAGAATTTGAAAATTGTGTTGGAAAATGTTATATTCATACAGTTTGACCAGAAAATGTAAAATTTTTCGATACTTCAAAAATGCAAACCTACTATCTAGAGACTGTGTCCTGGATTTAAAGTGCACAAAATCCGGTGTCAAACCAGATATTCAAAATTGGGTTTTCCGTGTTTATCGTCTTACAAGTTAACAAAAAATGTAAAAATTCTCGATTATTAGGAAACTGCATAACTACTTTCTTGAGACAGTTTAAACCATTTATGATGCAAAAAATCCAGTATAAATACAGAATTTCAAAATTGTGTTCGAAAATGTTTTATTCTTACAGTTTGACAACAAAATGTCAAATTTTTCGATACTTCAAAAAATGCAAAACTACTATCTAGAGACTGTGTCCCGGATTTAAAATGCACAAAATCCGGTGTCAAACCAGATATTCAAAATTTGGTTTTCCGTGTTTATCGTCTTACAGGTTAACAAAAAAATGTAAAAATTCTCGATTATTAAGAAACTGCATAACTACTTTCTTGAGACAGTGTAAAGCGTTTAAAATGCAAAAAATCCAGTATAAGTACAGAATTTGAAAATTGTGTTGGAAAATGTTATATTCTTACAGTTTGACCAGAAAATGTCAAATTTTTCGAAACTTGAGAAAATGCAAAACTACTATCTAGAAACTGTGTTCCGCATTTGTAATGCAAAAAATCCGGTGTCAAACCAGATATTCAAAATTGAGTAAACTGTGGTTATGGTCTTACGAGTTAACAAAAAAATGTAATAATTCTCGATTATTAAGAAACTGCATAACAACTTTCTTGAGATATAATGTTGTGTGATTCCGGGTTCTGTGGCCGTGGTCCATAGTTGGTGTTGATACCAGACGTTTCGCCCTCAACTGCGGAGGGCATCTTCAGTGGCGAGTGCTTCTAGGCGTGTTTCCTGGTCGGAAGATCTACTTAGACTCTAAGTAGATCTTCCGACCAGGAAACACGCCTAGAAGCACTCGCCACTGAAGATGCCCTCCGCAGTTGAGGGCGAAACGTCTGGTATCAACACCAACTATGGACCACGGTCACAGAACCCGGAATCACACAACATTATGATTACCGGCCGTGAAAGCCTGCATTCAACTTTCTTGAGACATTATAAAGCGTTTATGATGCAAAAAATCCAGTATAAGTACATAACTTCAAAAATTTGTGGTGGAAAATGTTATATTCTTACAGTTTGACCAGAAAATGTCAAATTTTTCGAAACTTCAAAAAATGCATAACAACTATCTAGAGACTTATAATGCAGAAAATCCGGTATAAATTCAGAATTTCAAAATTGAGTTTTCCGTGGTTATCGTCTTACAGATTAACAAAAAAGGTGAAAATTCACGATTATTAAGATAGTGCACAACTACTATCTTGAGAAAGTGTAAAGCGTTTATGATGCAAAAAATCCAGTATAAGTACAGAATTTCAAAATTGTGTTGGAAAATGTTATATTCTCACAGTTTGACCAGAAAATGTCAAATTTTTCGAAACTTCGAAGAATGCAAAACTACTATCTAGAAACTGTGTTCCGGATTTGTAATGCAAAAAATCCGGTGTCAAACCAGATATTCAAAATTGAGTAAACTGTGGTTATGGTCTTACGAGTTAACAAAAAAAGTAATAATTCTCGATTATTAAGAAACTGCATAACTACTTTCTTGAGACATTGTAAAGCGTTTATGATGCAAAAAATCCAGTATAAGTACATAAATTCAAAATTGTGGTGGAAAATGTTATATTCTTACAGTTTGACCAGAAAATGTCAAATTTTTCGAAACTTCAAAAAATGCATAACAACTATCTAGAGACGTTGTCCCGGACTTATAATGCAGAAAATCCGGTATAAATTCAGATTTTCAAAATTGAGTTTTCTGTGGTTATCGTCTTAGACAATAACAAAAAAATGTAAAAATTCATGATTATTAAGATACTGTATAACTACTTTGTTGAGAATGTGTAAAGCGTTTATGAAGCAAAAAATCCATTTTAAGTGCAGAATTTGAAAGTTGTGTTGAAAAATGTTATATTCTTACAGTTTGACCAGAAAATGTCAAATTTTTCGAAACTTCAAAAAATGCATAACAACTATCTAGAGACGTTGTCCCGGACTTATAATGCAGAAAATCCGGTATAAATTCAGAATTTCAAAATTGAGTTTTCCGTGGTTATCGTCTTACAGGTTAACAAAAAAAGGTGAAAATTCACGATTATTAAGATAGTGCACAACTACTATCTTGAGAATGTGTAAAGCGTTTATGATGCAAAAAATCCAGTATCAGTACAGAATTTGAAAATTGTGTTGGAAAATGTTATATTCTTACAGTTTGACCAGAAAATGTCAAATTTTTCGAAACTTCAAAAAATGCAAAACAACTGTCTAGAAACTGTGTTCCGGATTTGTAATGCAAAAAATCCGGTGTCAAACCAGATATTCAAAATTGAGTTAAACTGTGGTTATCGTCATACGGATTAACAAAAAAATGTAAAAATTCTCGATTATTAAGAAACTGCATAACTAACTTTCTTGAGACATTGTAAAGCGTTTATGATGCAAAAAATCCAGTATGAGTACATAACTTCACAATTGTGTTGAAAATGTTATATTCTTACAGTTTGACCATAAAATGTCAAATTTTTGGAAAACTTCAAAAAATGCATAACTACTATCTAGAGACGTTGTCCAGGACTTATAATGCAGAAAATCCGGTATAAATGCAGAATTTCAAAATCGAGTTTTCCGTGGTTATCGTCTTACAGTTTAACAAAAAAAAGGTGAAAATTCACGATTATTAAGATAGTGCACAACTACTGTCTTGAGAAAGTGTGTAAAGCGTTTATGATGCACAAAAAATCCAGTATAAGTACAGAATTTGAAAATTGTGTTGGAAAATGTTATATTCTTACAGTTTCACCAGAAAATGTCAAATTTTTCGATACTTCAAAAAATGCAAAACTACTATATAGAGGACTGTGTCCCGGATTTAAAGGGCACAAAATCCGGTGTCAAACCAGATATTCAAAATTGGGTTTTCCGTGTTGTATCGTCTTACAAGTAACAACAAAAATTGTAAAAATTCTCGATTATTAAGAAACTGCATAACTACTTTCTTGAGACAGTTTAAACCGTTTATGATGCAAAAAATCCAGTATAAGTACATAACTTCAAAATTGTGTTGGAAAATGTTATATTCTTACAGTTTCACCAGAAAATGTCAAATTTTTCGAAACTTCACAAAATGCATAACTACTATCTAGAGTCGTTGTCCCGGACTTATAATGCAGAAAATCCGGTATAAATGCAGATTTTCAAAATTGAGTTTTCTGTGGTTATCGTCTTAGACAATAACAAAAAAATGTAAAAATTCATGATTATTAAGATACTGTATAACTACTTTGTTGAGAAAGTGTAAAGCGTTTATGATGCAAGAAATCCGCTTTAAGTGCAGAATTTGAAAATTGTGTGGAAAAATGTTATATTCTTACAGTTTGACCAGAAAATGTCAAATTTTTCGAAACTTCAAAAAATGCATAACAACTATCTAGAGACGTTGTCCCGGACTTATAATGCAGAAAATCCGGTATAAATTCAGATTTTCAAAATTGAGTTTTCTGTGGTTATCGTCTTAGACAATAACAAAAAAATGTAAAAATTCATGATTATTAAGATAGTGTATAACTACTTTGTTGAGAAAGTGTAAAGCGTTTATGATGCAAGAAATCCATTTTAAGTGCAGAATTTGAAAGTTGTGTTGAAAAATGTTATATTCTTACAGTTTGACCAGAAAATGTCAAATTTTTCGAAACTTCAAAAAATGCATAACTACTATCTAGAGACGTTGTCCCGGACTTATAATGCAGAAAATCCGGTATAAATTCAGAATTTCAAAATTGAGTTTTACGTGGTTATCGTCTTACAGGTTAACAAAAAAAGGTGAAAATTCACGATTATTAAGATAGTGCACAACTACTATCTTGAGAAAGTGTAAAGCGTTTATGATGCAAAAAATCCAGTATCAGTACAGAATTTGAAAATTGTGTTGGAAAATGTTATATTCTTACAGTTTGACCAGAAAATGTCAAATTTTTCGAAACTTCAAAAAATGCAAAACAACTGTCTAGAAACTGTGTTCCGGATTTGTAATGCAAAAAATCCGGTGTCAAACCAGATATTCAAAATTGAGTAAACTGTGGTTATCGTCTTACGGATTAACAAAAAATGTAAAAATTCTCGATTATTAAGAAACTGCATAACTAATTTCTTGAGACATTGTAAAGCGTTTATGATGCAAAAAATCCAGTATGAGTACATAACTTCAAAATTGTGTTGAAAAATGTTATATTCTTACAGTTTGACCATAAAATGTCAAATTTTTCGAAACTTCAAAAAATGCATAACTACTATCTAGAGACTTTGTCCCGGACTTATAATGCAGAAAATCCGGTATAATGCAGAATTTCAAAATTGACTTTTCCGTGGTTATCGTCTTACAGGTTAACAAAAAAATGTGAAAATTCACGATTATTAAGATAGTGCACAACTACAGTCTTGAGAAAGTGTAAAGCGTTTATGATGCAAAAAATCCAGTATAAGTACAGAATTTGAAAATTGTGTTGGAAAATGTTATATTCTTACAGTTTCACCAGAAAATGTCAAATTTTTCGATACTTCAAAAAATGCAAAACTACTATCTAGAGACTGTGTCCCGGATTTAAAGTGCACAAAATCCGGTGTCAAACCAGATATTCAAAATTGGGTTTTCCGTGTTTATCGTCTTACAAGTTAACAAAAAATGTAAAAATTCTCGATTATTAAGAAACTGCATAACTACTTTCTTGAGACAGTTTAAACCGTTTATGATGCAAAAAATCCAGTATAAGTACATAACTTCAAAATTGTGTTGGAAAATGTTATATTCTTACAGTTTCACCAGAAAATGTCAAATTTTTCGAAACTTCACAAAATGCATAACTACTATCTAGAGTCGTTGTCCCGGACTTATAATGCAGAAAATCCGGTATAAATGCAGATTTTCAAAATTGAGTTTTCTGTGGTTATCGTCTTAGACAATAACAAAAAAATGTAAAAATTCATGATTATTAAGATACTGTATAACTACTTTGTTGAGAAAGTGTAAAGCGTTTATGATGCAAGAAATCCGCTTTAAGTGCAGAATTTGAAAATTGTGGTGGAAAATGTTATATTCTTACAGTTTGACCAGAAAATGTCAAATTTTTCGAAACTTCAAAAAATGCATAACAACTATCTAGAGACGTTGTCCCGGACTTATAATGCAGAAAATCCGGTATAAATTCAGATTTTCAAAATTGAGTTTTCTGTGGTTATCGTCTTAGACAATAACAAAAAAATGTAAAAATTCATGATTATTAAGATACTGTATAACTACTTTGTTGAGAAAGTGTAAAGCGTTTATGATGCAAGAAATCCATTTTAAGTGCAGAATTTGAAAGTTGTGTTGAAAAATGTTATATTCTTACAGTTTGACCAGAAAATGTCAAATTTTTCGAAACTTCAAAAAATGCATAACTACTATCTAGAGACGTTGTCCCGGACTTATAATGCAGAAAATCCGGTATAAATTCAGAATTTCAAAATTGAGTTTTCCGTGGTTATCGTCTTACAGGTTAACAAAAAAAGGTGAAAATTCACGATTATTAAGATAGTGCACAACTACTATCTTGAGAAAGTGTAAAGCGTTTATGATGCAAAAAATCCAGTATCAGTACAGAATTTGAAAATTGTGTTGGAAAATGTTATATTCTTACAGTTTGACCAGAAAATGTCAAATTTTTCGAAACTTCAAAAAATGCAAAACAACTGTCTAGAAACTGTGTTCCGGATTTGTAATGCAAAAAATCCGGTGTCAAACCAGATATTCAAAATTGAGTAAACTGTGGTTATCGTCTTACGGATTAACAAAAAATGTAAAAATTCTCGATTATTAAGAAACTGCATAACTAATTTCTTGAGACATTGTAAAGCGTTTATGATGCAAAAAATCCAGTATGAGTACGTAACTTCAAAATTGTGTTGAAAAATGTTATATTCTTACAGTTTGACCATAAAATGTCAAATTTTTCGAAACTTCAAAAAATGCATAACTACTATCTAGAGACGTTGTCCCGGACTTATAATGCAGAAAATCCGGTATAAATGCACATTTTCAAAATTGAGTTTTCCGTGGTTATCGTCTTACAGATTAACAAAAAAAGGTGAAAATTCACGATTATTAAGATAGTGCACAACTACTATCTTGAGAAAGTGTAAAGCGTTTATGATGCAAAAAATCCAGTATAAGTACAGAATTTGAAAATTGTGTTGGAAAATGTTATATTCATACAGTTTGACCAGAAAATGTCAAATTTTTCGATACTTCAAAAAATGCAAAACTACTATCTAGAGACTGTGTCCCGGATTTAAAGTGCACAAAATCCGGTGTCAAACCAGATATTCAAAATTGGGTTTTCCGTGTTTATCGTCTTACAAGTTAACAAAAAATGTAAAAATTCTCGATTATTAGGAAACTGCATAACTACTTTCTTGAGACAGTTTAAACCGTTTATGATGCAAAAAATCCAGTATAAATACAGAATTTCAAAATTGTGTTCGAAAATGTTTTATTCTTACAGTTTGACAAACAAAATGTCAATTTTTCGATACTTCAAAAAATGCAAAATACTATCTAGAGACTGTGTCCCGGATTTAAAATGCACAAAATCCGGTGTCAAACCAGATATTCAAAATTTGGTTTTCCGTGTTTATCGTCTTACAGGTTAACAAAAAAATGTAAAAATTCTCGATTATTAAGAAACTGCATAACTACTTTCTTGAGACAGTGTTAAAGCGTTTTTTAAATGCAAAAAATCCAGTATAAGTACAGAATTTGAAAATTGTGTTGGAAAATGTTATATTCTTACAGTTTGACCAGAAAAATGTCAAATTTTTCGAAACTTGAGAAAATGCAAAACTACTATCTACAAACTGTGTTCCGCATTTGTAATGCAAAAAATCCGGTTTCAAACCAGATATTCAAAATTGAGTAAACTGTGGTTATGGTCTTACGAGTTAACAAAAAAATGTAATAATTCTCGATTATTAAGAAAACTGCATAACAACTTTCTTGAGATATAATGTTGTGTGATTCCGGGTTCTGTGGCCGTGGTCCATAGTTGGGTTGATACCAGTCGTTTCACCCTCAACTGCGGAGGGCATCTTCAGTGGCGAGTGCTTCTAGGCGTGTTTCCTGGTCGGAAGATCTACTTAGACTCTAAGTAGATCTTCCGACCAGGAAACACGCCTAGAAGCACTCGCCACTGAAGATGCCCTCCGCAGTTGAGGGCGAAACGTCTGGTATCAACACCAACTATGGACCACGGTCACAGAACCCGGAATCACACAACATTATGATTACCGGCCGTGAAAGCCTGCATTCAACTTTCTTGAGACATTATAAAGCGTTTATGATGCAAAAAATCCAGTATAAGTACATAACTTCAAAATTGTGGTGGAAAATGTTATATTCTTACAGTTTGACCAGAAAATGTCAAATTTTTCGAAACTTCAAAAAATGCATAACAACTATCTAGAGACTTATAATGCAGAAAATCCGGTATAAATTCAGAATTTCAAAATTGAGTTTTCCGTGGTTATCGTCTTACAGGTTAACAAAAAAAGGTGAAAATTCACGATTATTAAGATAGTGCACAACTACTATCTTGAGAAAGTGTAAAGCGTTTATGATGCAAAAAATCCAGTATAAGTACAGAATTTCAAAATTGTGTTGGAAAATGTTATATTCTCACAGTTTGACCAGAAAATGTCAAATTTTTCGAAACTTCGAAGAATGCAAAACTACTATCTAGAAACTGTGTTCCGGATTTGTAATGCAAAAAATCCGGTGTCAAACCAGATATTCAAAATTGAGTAAACTGTGGTTATGGTCTTACGAGTTAACAAAAAAAATGTAATAATTCTCGATTATTAAGAAACTGCATAACTACTTTCTTGAGACATTGTAAAGCGTTTATGATGCAAAAAATCCAGTATAAGTACATAACTTCAAAATTGTGGTGGAAAATGTTATATTCTTACAGTTTTGACCAGAAAAGTCAAATTTTTCGAAACTTCAAAAAATGCATAACAACTATCTAGAGACGTTGTCCCGGACTTATAATGCAGAAAATCCGGTATAAATTCAGATTTTCAAAATTGAGTTTTCTGTGGTTATCGTCTTAGACAATAACAAAAAAATGTAAAAATTCATGATTATTAAGATACTGTATAACTACTTTGTTGAGAATGTGTAAAGCGTTTATGAAGCAAAAAATCCATTTTAAGTGCAGAATTTGAAAGTTGTGTTGAAAAATGTTATATTCTTACAGTTTGACCAGAAAATGTCAAATTTTTCGAAACTTCAAAAAATGCATAAACAACTACCTAGAGACGTTGTCCCGGGACTTATAATGCAGAAAATCCGGTTATAAATTCAGAATTTCAAAATTGAGTTTTCCGTGGTTATCGTCTTACAGGTTAACAAAAAAAGGTGAAAATTCACGATTATTAAGATAGTGCACAACTACTATCTTGAGAAAGTGTAAAGCGTTTATGATGCAAAAAATCCAGTATCAGTACAGAATTTGAAAATTGTGTTGGAAAATGTTATATTCTTACAGTTTGACCAGAAAATGTCAAATTTTTCGAAACTTCAAAAAATTCAAAACAACTGTCTAGAAACTGTGTTCCGGATTTGTAATGCAAAAAATCCGGTGTCAAACCAGATATTCAAAATTGAGTAAACTGTGGTTATCGTCATACGGATTAACAAAAAATGTAAAAATTCTCGATTATTAAGAAACTGCATAACTAATTTCTTGAGACATTGTAAAGCGTTTATGATGCAAAAAATCCAGTATGAGTACATAACTTCACAATTGTGTTTGAAAAATGTTATATTCTTACAGTTTGACCATAAAAATGTCAAATTTTTGGAAAACTTCAAAAAATGCATAACTACTATCTAGAGACGTTGTCCAGGACTTATTAATGCAGAAAATCCGGGTATAAATGCAGATTTTCAAAATTGAGTTTTCCGTGGTTATCGTCTTACAGTTAACAACAAAAAATGTAAAAATTCATGATTATTAAGATACTGTATAACTACTTTGTTGAGAAAGTGTAAAGCGTTTATGATGCAAGAAATCCGCTTTAAGTGCAGAATTTGAAAATTGTGTGTGAAAAATGTTATATTCTTACAGTTTGACCAGAAAATGTCAAATTTTTCGAAACTTCAAAAAATGCATAACTACTATCTAGAGACGTTGTCCCGGACTTATAATGCAGAAAATCCGGTATAAATTCAGATTTTCAAAATTGAGTTTTCTGTGGTTATCGTCTTAGACAATAACAAAAAAATGTAAAAATTCATGATTATTAAGATAGTGTATAACTACTTTGTTGAGAAAGTGTAAAGCGTTTATGATGCAAGAAATCCATTTTAAGTGCAGAATTTGAAAGTTGTGTTGGAAAATGTTATATTCTTACAGTTTGACCAGAAAATGTCAAATTTTTCGAAACTTCAAAAAATGCATAACTACTATCTAGAGACGTTGTCCCGGATTTATAATGCAGAAAATCCGGTATAAATTCAGAATTTCAAAATTGAGTTTTACGTGGTTATCGTCTTAGAGGTTAACAAAAAAATGTAAAAATTCACGATTATTAAGATAGTGCACAACTACTATCTTGAGAAAGTGTAAAGCGTTTATGATGCAAAAAATCCAGTATCAGTACAGAATTTGAAAATTGTGTTGGAAAATGTTATATTCTTACAGTTTGACCAGAAAATGTCAAATTTTTCGAAACTTCAAAAAATGCAAAACTACTGTCTAGAAACTGTGTTCCGGATTTGTAATGCAAAAAATCCGGTGTCAAACCAGATATTCAAAATTGAGTAAACTGTGGTTATCGTCTTACGGATTAACAAAAAATGTAAAAATTCTCGATTATTAAGAAACTGCATAACTAATTTCTTGAGACATTGTAAAGCGTTTATGATGCAAAAAATCCAGTATGAGTACATAACTTCAAAATTGTGTTGAAAAATGTTATATTCTTACAGTTTGACCATAAAATGTCAAATTTTTCGAAACTTCAAAAAATGCATAACTACTATCTAGAGACGTTGTCCCGGACTTATAATGCAGAAAATCCGGTATAAATGCAGAATTTCAAAATTGAGTTTTCCGTGGTTATCGTCTTACAGGTTAACAAAAAAAGGTGAAAATTCACGATTATTAAGATAGTGCACAACTACTGTCTTGAGAAAGTGTAAAGCGTTTATGATGCAAAAAATCCAGTATAAGTACAGAATTTGAAAATTGTGTTGGAAAATGTTATATTCTTACAGTTTGACCAGAAAATGTCAAATTTTTCGATACTTCAAAAAATGCAAAACTACTATCTAGAGACTGTGTCCCGGATTTAAAATGCACAAAATCCGGTGTCAAACCAGATATTCAAAATTGGGTTTTCCGTGTTTATCGTCTTACAAGTTAACAAAAAAATGTAAAAATTCTCGATTATTAAGAAACTGCATAACTACTTTCTTGAGACAGTTTAAACCGTTTATGATGCAAAAAATCCAGTATAAGTACAGAATTTCAAAATTGTGTTGGAAAATGTTATATTCTTACAGTTTCACCAGAAAATGTCAAATTTTTCGAAACTTCAAAAAATGCAAAACTACTATCTAGAGACGTTGTCCCGGACTTATAATGCAGAAAATCCGGTATAAAATCCAGATTTTCAAAATTGAGTTTTCCGTGGTTATCGTCTTACACAATAACAAAAAAATGTAAAAATTCATGATTATTAAGATACTGCATAAACTACTTTCTTGAGAAAGTGTAAAGCGTTTATGATGCAAAAAATCCAGTATAAGTACAGAATTTCAAAATTGTGTTGGAAAATGTTATATTCTTACAGTTTGACCAGAAAATGTCAAATTTTTCGAAACTTCAAAAAATGCAAAACTACTATCTAGAGACGTTGTCCCGGATTTATAATGCAGAAAATCCGGTATCAAATCCAGATTTTCAAAATTGAGTTTTCTGTGGTTATCGTCTTACAATAACAAAAAAATGTAAAAATTCTCGATTATTAAGAAACTGCATAACTACTTTCTTGAGAAAGTGTAAAGCGTTTATGATGCAAAAAATCCAGTTTAAGTACAGAATTTCAAAATTGTGTTGAAAAATGTTATATTCTTACAGTTTGACCAGAAAATGTCAAATTTTTCGAAACTTCAAAAAATGCATAACTACTATCTAGAGACGTTGTCCCGGACTTATAATGCAGAAAATCCGGTATAAATTCAGAATTTCAAAATTGAGTTTTCCGTGGTTATCGTCTTACAGGTTAACAAAAAATGGTGAAAATTCACGATTATTAAGATAGTGCACAACTACTATCTTGAGAAAGTGTAAAGCGTTTATGATGCAAAAAATCCAGTATAAGTACAGAATTTGAAAATTGTGTTGGAAAATGTTATATTCTTACAGTTTGACCAGAAAATGTCAAATTTTTCGAAACTTCAAAAAATGCAAAACTACTATCTAGAGACTGTGTCCCGGATTTATAATGCAAAAAATCCGGTGTCAAACCAGATATTCAAAATTGAGTTTTCCGTGGTTATCGTCTTACAGGTTAACAAAAAAATGTAAAAATTCTCGATTATTAAGAAACTGCATAACTAATTTCTTGAGACATTGTAAAGCGTTTATGATGCAAAAAATCCAGTATGAGTACAGTAACTTCAAAATTGTGTTGAAAAATGTTATATTCTTACAGTTTGACCAGAAAATGTCAAATTTTTCGAAACTTCAAAAAATGCAAAACTACTATCTAGAGACGTTGTCCCGGATTTATAATGCAGAAAAATCCGGTATAAATGCAGATTTTCAAAATTGAGTTTTCCGTGGTTATCGTCTTACAGATTAACCAAAAAATGTGAAAATTCACGATTATTAAGATAGTGCACAACTACTATCTTGAGAAAGTGTAAAGCGTTTATGATGCAAAAAATCCAGTATAAGTACAGAATTTGAAAATTGTGTTGGAAAATGTTATATTCTTACAGTTTGACCAGAAAATGTCAAATTTTTCGATACTTCAAAAATGCAAAACTACTATCTAGAGACTGTGTCCCGGATTTAAAGTGCACAAAATCCGGTGTCAAACCAGATATTCAAAATTGGGTTTTCCGTGTTTATCGTCTTACAAGTTAACAAAAAATGTAAAAATTCTCGATTATTAAGAAACTGCATAACTACTTTCTTGAGACAGTTTAAACCGTTTATGATGCAAAAAATCCAGTATAAGTACAGAATTTCAAAATTGTGTTCGAAAATGTTATATTCTTACAGTTTGACCAGAAAATGTCAAATTTTTCGATACTTCAAAAAATGCAAAACTACTATCTAGAGACTGTGTCCCGGATTTAAAATGCACAAAATCCGGTGTCAAACCAGATATTCAAAATTTGGTTTTCCGTGTTTATCGTCTTACAGGTTAACAAAAAAATGTAAAAATTCTCGATTATTAAGAAACTGCATAACTACTTTCTTGAGACAGTGTAAAGCGTTTAAAATGCAAAAAATCCAGTATAAGTACAGAATTTCAAAATTGTGTTGGAAAATGTTATATTCTTACAGTTTGACCAGAAAATGTCAAATTTTTCGAAACTTGAGAAAATGCAAAACTACTATCTAGAAACTGTGTTCCGCATTTGTAATGCAAAAAATCCGGTGTCAAACCAGATATTCAAAATTGAGTAAACTGTGGTTATGGTCTTACGAGTTAACAAAAAAATGTAATAATTCTCGATTATTAAGAAACTGCATAACAACTTTCTTGAGATATAATGTTGTGTGATTCCGGGTTCTGTGGCCGTGGTCCATAGTTGGTGTTGATACCAGTCGTTTCGCCCTCAACTGCGGAGGGCATCTTCAGTGGCGAGTGCTTCTAGGCGTGTTTCCTGGTCGGAAGATCTACTTAGACTCTAAGTAGATCTTCCGACCAGGAAACACGCCTAGAAGCACTCGCCACTGAAGATGCCCTCCGCAGTTGAGGGCGAAACGTCTGGTATCAACACCAACTATGGACCACGGTCACAGAACCCGGAATCACACAACATTATGATTACCGGCCGTGAAAGCCTGCATTCAACTTTCTTGAGACATTATAAAGCGTTTATGATGCAAAAAATCCAGTATAAGTACATAACTTCAAAATTGTGGTGGAAAATGTTATATTCTTACAGTTTGACCAGAAAATGTCAAATTTTTCGAAACTTCAAAAAATGCATAACAACTATCTAGAGACTTATAATGCAGAAAATCCGGTATAAATTCAGAATTTCAAAATTGAGTTTTCCGTGGTTATCGTCTTACAGGTTAACAAAAAAAGGTGAAAATTCACGATTATTAAGATAGTGCACAACTACTATCTTGAGAAAGTGTAAAGCGTTTATGATGCAAAAAATCCAGTATAAGTACAGAATTTCAAAATTGTGTTGGAAAATGTTATATTCTCACAGTTTGACCAGAAAATGTCAAATTTTTCGAAACTTCGAAGAATGCAAAACTACTATCTAGAAACTGTGTTCCGGATTTGTAATGCAAAAAATCCGGTGTCAAACCAGATATTCAAAATTGAGTAAACTGTGGTTATGGTCTTACGAGTTAACAAAAAAATGTAATAATTCTCGATTATTAAGAAACTGCATAACTACTTTCTTGAGACATTGTAAAGCGTTTATGATGCAAAAAATCCAGTATAAGTACATAAATTCAAAATTGTGGTGGAAAATGTTATATTCTTACAGTTTGACCAGAAAATGTCAAATTTTTCGAAACTTCAAAAAATGCATAACAACTATCTAGAGACGTTGTCCCGGACTTATAATGCAGAAAATCCGGTATAAATTCAGATTTTCAAAATTGAGTTTTCTGTGGTTATCGTCTTAGACAATAACAAAAAAATGTAAAAATTCATGATTATTAAGATACTGTATAACTACTTTGTTGAGAATGTGTAAAGCGTTTATGAAGCAAAAAATCCATTTTAAGTGCAGAATTTGAAAGTTGTGTTGAAAAATGTTATATTCTTACAGTTTGACCAGAAAATGTCAAATTTTTCGAAACTTCAAAAAATGCATAACAACTATCTAGAGACGTTGTCCCGGACTTATAATGCAGAAAATCCGGTATAAATTCAGAATTTCAAAATTGAGTTTTCCGTGGTTATCGTCTTACAGGTTAACAAAAAAAGGTGAAAATTCACGATTATTAAGATAGTGCACAACTACTATCTTGAGAAAGTGTAAAGCGTTTATGATGCAAAAAATCCAGTATCAGTACAGAATTTGAAAATTGTGTTGGAAAATGTTATATTCTTACAGTTTGACCAGAAAATGTCAAATTTTTCGAAACTTCAAAAAATGCAAAACAACTGTCTAGAAACTGTGTTCCGGATTTGTAATGCAAAAAATCCGGTGTCAAACCAGATATTCAAAATTGAGTAAACTGTGGTTATCGTCATACGGATTAACAAAAAATGTAAAAATTCTCGATTATTAAGAAACTGCATAACTAATTTCTTGAGACATTGTAAAGCGTTTATGATGCAAAAAATCCAGTATGAGTACATAACTTCACAATTGTGTTGAAAAATGTTATATTCTTACAGTTTGACCATAAAATGTCAAATTTTTGGAAACTTCAAAAAATGCATAACTACTATCTAGAGACGTTGTCCAGGACTTATAATGCAGAAAATCCGGTATAAATGCAGAATTTCAAAATCGAGTTTTCCGTGGTTATCGTCTTACAGTTTAACAAAAAAAGGTGAAAATTCACGATTATTAAGATAGTGCACAACTACTGTCTTGAGAAAGTGTAAAGCGTTTATGATGCAAAAAATCCAGTATAAGTACAGAATTTGAAAATTGTGTTGGAAAATGTTATATTCTTACAGTTTCACCAGAAAATGTCAAATTTTTCGATACTTCAAAAAATGCAAAACTACTATCTAGAGACTGTGTCCCGGATTTAAAGTGCACAAAATCCGGTGTCAAACCAGATATTCAAAATTGGGTTTTCCGTGTTTATCGTCTTACAAGTTAACAAAAAATGTAAAAATTCTCGATTATTAAGAAACTGCATAACTACTTTCTTGAGACAGTTTAAACCGTTTATGATGCAAAAAATCCAGTATAAGTACATAACTTCAAAATTGTGTTGGAAAATGTTATATTCTTACAGTTTCACCAGAAAATGTCAAATTTTTCGAAACTTCACAAAATGCATAACTACTATCTAGAGTCGTTGTCCCGGACTTATAATGCAGAAAATCCGGTATAAATGCAGATTTTCAAAATTGAGTTTTCTGTGGTTATCGTCTTAGACAATAACAAAAAAAATGTAAAAATTCATGATTATTAAGATACTGTATAACTACTTTGTTGAGAAAGTGTAAAGCGTTTATGATGCAAGAAATTTCCGCTTTAAGTGCAGAATTTGAAAATATTGTGTGGAAAAAATGTTATATTCTTACAGTTTGACCAGAAAATGTCAAATTTTTCGAAACGTCAAAAAATGCCTATAACAACTATCTAGGGTACGTTTGTCCGGGACTTATAAGCAGAAATCCGGTTATAAATTCAGATTTTCAAAGTTGAGTTTTCGTGGTTTCGTTTAGACAATAACAAAAAATGTAAATATCATGATATAAGATAGTGCTATAACTACTGTGTGCGAAAAGGTAAAGCGTTTTGATGCAAGAAATCCATTTTAGTGCAGAATTTGAAATTTGTGTTGAAAAATGTTATATTCTTGTTTGACGGGAAAATGTCAAATTTTTCGAAACTTCAAAGATGGCATAACTACTATTAGACGTTGTCCCGGACTTATAAAGATATACCGGGTATAAATTCAGAATTCAATTGGTGTTTAGGTGGTATCGTCTTAAAGGTATAACAAAAAAAGGTGAGAAATTCACGATTATTAAGATAGTGCACAACTACTATCTTGAGAAAGGTAAAGGTTATGATGCAAAAAATCCAGTATCAGTTACAGAATTGAAATTGTGTTGGGAAAATGTTTTATTCTTACAGTTTGACAGAAATGTAAATTTCGGAATTCAAAAAATGCCCCCAAACAACTGTCTAGAAACTGTGTCCGGATTTGTAATTGCAAAAAATCCGGTTCAAAACAGATATTAAAATTGGGTTTTCTGTGTTTATCGTCTTACAAGTTACAACAAATGTAAAAATTCTCGATTATTCGAAACTGCATAACTTATTTCTTGAGACATTGTAAAGGTTTTGATGCAAAAAACCAGTATGAGTACATAACTTCAAAGTGTTGTGTGAAAAATGTATATTCTTCAGTTTGACATAAAATTCAATTTTTTCGAAACTTTCAAAAATGCATCACTACTATCTAGGGGACTTTGTACGGATTATCTGCAGAAAACCTCCCTGTTATAATGCGAATTCAAAATGACTTTCCGGGTTATCGTCTTAAGGTAACAAAAACATGTGAAAATTCACGATTATTAGATAGGCACAACTACTGTCTGCGAAGTGTTAAAGCGTTTATGATGCAAAAATCCAGGATAGTACAGAATTTGAAAATTGTGTTGGAAACTGTTATTTCTTACAGTTTCACCAGAAAATGTCAACTTTTTCGATACTTCAAAAATGCCAAAACTACTATCTAGAGACTGTTGTCCGCGATTTTAAGTGCCGCACAAAATCCGGTTGGTCAAAGCAGATTTTCAAAAATTGGAGTTTTCTGTGGTTATCGTCTTAGAACAATAACAAAAAATGATAAAAATTCATGATTATTAAGATACTGTATAACTACTTTGTTGAGACAGTTTAAAGCGCGTTTATGATGCAAAAAATCCGCTTATAAGTGCATAACTTGAAAATTTGTGTTGGAAAAATGTTATATTCTTACAGTTTGACCAGAAAATGCAAATTTTTCGAAACTTCACAAAATGCATAAATACTATCTAGAGTCGTTGTCCCGGACTTATAATGCAGAAAATCCGGTTATAAATGCAGATTTTCAAATTGAGTTTTCTTGCGGTTATCGTCTAGGACCATAACAAAAAAATGTAAAAAATCATGATTATTAAGATAGTGGTATAACTACTTTGTTGAGAAAGTGTAAAGCTTTATGATGCAAGAAATCCGTTTTAAGTGCAGAATTTGAAAGTTGTGTGTGAAAAATGTTATATTTCTTACAGTTTGACCAGAAAATGTCCAATTTTTCGAAACTTCAAAAATGCAAACACTATCTAGAGACGGTTGTCCCGGACTTATAATGCAGAAAATCCGGTATAAATTCAGAATTTCAAAATTGAGTTTTCTGTGGTTATCGTCCAGACAGGTTAACAAAAAAAGTTGAAAATTCATCATGATTATTAAGATAGTGCTACAACTACTTCGTGAGAAAGTGTAAAGCGTTTATGATGCTAAAAATCCAGTATCAGGACAGGAATTTGAAAATTGTGTTGGAAAATGTTATATTCTTACAGTTTGACCAGAAAATGTCAAATTTTCGAAACTTCAAAAAAATGCAAAACAACTGTCTAGAAACTGTGTTCCGGATTTGTAATGCAAAAAATCCGGTTGTCAAACAGATATTCAAAATTGAGTAACTGTGGTTATCGTCTTACGGATTAACAAAAAAAAATGTAAAATTCTCGATTATTAAGAAACTGCATAACTAATTTCTTGAGACATTGTAAGCGTTATGATGAAAAAATCCAGTATGAGTACATCAATTCAAAATTGTGTTGAAAATGTTATATTCTTACAGTTTGACCATAAAATGTCAAATTTTTCGAAACTTCAAAAAATGCAAACACTATCTAGAGACTTTGTCCCGGCTTGTAATGCAGAAAATCCGGTATAATGCAGACCAGTATTCAAAATTGACTTTTCCGTGGTTTATCGTCTTACAGGTTTACAAAAAAATGGAACATTCAACTATTATTAGATAGTGCCAACTACTGTCTTGGATAAGTGTAAAGCGTTTATGATGCAAAAAAATCCAGTATAAGTACAGAATTTGAAAATTGTGTTGGAAAATGTTATATTCTTACAGGTTTACACCAGAAATGTCAAATTTTTTCGATACTTCAAAAAAATGCAAAACTACTATCTAGAGACTGTGTCCCGGATTAAAGTTGCACAAAATCCGGTGTCAAACCAGATATTCAAAATTGGTTTTCCGTGTTTATCGTCTTCAGTTAACAAAAAATGTAAAAATTCTCGATTATTAAGAACTGCATAATACTTTTCTTGAGGAACAGTTTAGTTAACCGTTTTGATGCAAAAAACTCAGTATAAGTACATAACTTCAAATTGTGTTGGAAAATGGTATATTCTTACAGTTTCACCAGAAAATGTCAAATTTTTCGAAACTTCACAAAATGCATAAACTACTATCTAGAGTCGTTGTCCCGGACTTATAATGCAGAAAATCCGGTATAAATGCAGATTTTCAAAATTGAGTTTTCTGCGGTTATCGTCTATACAATAACAAAAAATGTAAAAATTCATGATTATTAAGATACTGTATAACTCTTTGTTGAGAAAGTGTAAAGCGTTTTATGAAGAAATCCGCTTTAAGTGCAGAATTTGATAATTGTGGTGGAAAATGTTATATTCTTACAGTTTGACCAGAAAATGTCAAATTTTTCGAAACTTCAAAAATGCATAACAACTATCTAGAGACGTTGTCCCGGACTTATAATGCAGAAAATCCGGTATAAATTCAGATTTTCAAAATTGAGTTTTCTGTGGTTATCGTCAGACAATAACAAAAAAATGTAAAAAATTCATGATTATTAAGATACTGTATAACTACTTTGTTGAGAATGTGTAAAGCGTTTATGATGCAAGAAATCCATTTTAAGTGCAGAATTTGAAAGTTGTGTTGAAAAATGTTATATTCTTACAGTTTGACCAGAGAAAATGTCAAATTTTTCGAAACTTCAAAAAATGCATAACAACTATCTAGAGGACGTTGTCCCGGACTATAAATGCAGAAAATCCGGTATAAATTCAGAATTTCAAAATTGAGTTTCCGTGGTTATCGTCTTACAGGTTTACACAAAAATGGTGGAAATTCACGATTATTAAGATAGTGCACAACTACTATCTTGAGAAAGTGTAAAGCGTTTATGATGCAAAAAATCCAGTATCAGTACAGAATTTGAAAATTGTGTTGGAAAATGTTATATTCTTACAGTTTGACCAGAAAAATGTCAAATTTTTCGAAAAACTTCAAAAAATGCAAAACAACTGTTCTAGAAACTGTGTTCCGGATTTGTAATGCAAAAAAATCCGGTGTCAAACCAGATATTCAAAATTGAGTAAACTGTGGTTATCGTCTTACGGATTAACAAAAATGTAAAAATTCTCGATTTTATTAAGAAACTGCATAACTAATTTCTTGAGAAATTGTAAAGAGTTTATGATGCAAAAAATCCAGTATGAGTAAGTAACTTCAAAATTGTGTTGAAAATTTTATTCTTACAGTTTGACCATAAAATGTCAAATTTTTCGAAACTTCAAAAAATGCATAACTACTATCTTAGAGACGTTTGTCCCGGACTTATAATGCAGAAGAAATCCGGTATAAATGCATATTTTCAAAATTGAGTTTTCCGTGGTTTCGTCTTACAGATTAACCAAAAAAGGTTGAAAATTCACGATTATTAAGATAGTGCACAACTACTATCTTGAGAAAGTGTTAAAGCGTTTATGATGCAAAAAATCCAGTATAAGTACAGAATTTGAAAATTGTGTTGGAAAATGTTATATTCATACAGTTTGACCAGAAAATGTAAAATTTTTCGATACTTCAAAAAATGCAAAACCTACTATCTAGAGACTGTGTCCTGGATTTAAAGTGCACAAAATCCGGTTGTCAAACCAGATATTCAAAAATTGGGTTTTCCGTGTTATCGTCTTACAAGTTAACAAAAAATGTAAAAATTTCGATTATTAGGAAACTGCATAACTACTTTCTTGAGACAGTTTTTAAACCATTTATGATGCAAACAATCCAGTATAAATACAGAATTTCAAAATTGTGTTCGAAAATGTTTTATTCTTACAGTTTGACAACAAAATGTCAAATTTTTCGATACTTCAAAAAATGCAAAACTACTATCTAGAGACTGTTTCCCGGATTTAAAATGCACAAAATCGGGTGTCAACCAGATATTCAAAATTTGGGTTTTCCGTTTTTATCGTCTTACAGGTTAACAAAAAAATGTAAAAATTCTCGATTATTAAGAAACTGCATAACTACTTTCTTGAGACAGTGTTAAAGCGTTTAAAATGCAAAAAATCCAGTAGTATAAGTACAGAATTTGAAAATTGTGTTGGAAAATGTTATATTCTTACAGTTTGACCAGAAAATGTCAAATTTTTCGAAACTTGAGAAAATGCAAAACTACTATCTACAAACTGTGTCCGCATTTGTAATGCAAAAATCCGGTTTTCAAACCAGATATTCAAAATTGAGTAAACTGTGGTTTATGGTCTTACGAGTTAACAAAAAATGTAATAATTCTCGATTATTAAGAAACTGCATAACAACTTTCTTGAGATATAAAGTTGTGTGATTCCGGGTTCTGTGGCCGTGGTCCATAGTTGGTGTTGATACCAGACGTTTCGCCCTCAACTGCGGAGGGCATCTTCAGTGGCGAGTGCTTCTAGGCGTGTTTCCTGGTCGGAAGATCTACTTAGACTCTAAGTAGATCTTCCGACCAGGAAACACGCCTAGAAGCACTCGCCACTGAAGATGCCCTCCGCAGTTGAGGGCGAAAGTCTGGTATCAACACCAACTATGGACCCGGTCACAGAACGGAATCACACAACATTATGATTACCGGCCGTGAAAGCCTGCATT
>JASPKZ010002546.1:0-43053 GCA_030220185.1 Diploptera punctata
CCTTGAGGGAAGCGGGGTTTTTGTGCCTCTTTTCATAGGCAACCAAGGACCGTGTCCATTGGACAGTAGTTCATATTTCATTGGGGATCCTGGAATCTAGCCATTGAGACATGTTCCTTGCCAGTTTAGCGGATATCTGGAGATGTAGTCAGTATTGGTGACACATTATGTTCTTGAAGGAAAATTTCTTTTTTCCATTCATTAGCCTTATTCGTCGTAAGTCGTCATAATGGTGATCCTGTCTGGCTTTTCCTTTTATAAGCTCTGAAAGGCAATAGAATGTCCACCAACTGTTGTAGCAAGGATGGTGGTTAAGCAGCGATGGGGTGCCATCTTTATGCTCGGGAACCTGCTTCAAACTGCATTACTCAGTATAGTTGGAAATGTACACCACCATGACTCGGTCCCCAGAACTTCGTTTGTTAAAACAGGTTGCACATGAGAAGGTGAGTTGAGAATTGAGTAGGAGATGTTATATGAGACACTTCACTACTCCTTGCAAATATATTAAATAAATTGATATAATTCAAAAACCACAGCGTCGACTGTGAACAGATGTCCAGAGAATGAAGAAAACAAATTGCCCAAGATGAGCATATCATTCTAAACAAGGATAAGGGATGTAGAAAAGACCTAGGGAAGAGAGGGAGGAATCATATGAATTTGAAACAGGAAAACCCCCATAAACCCTGTGAGTGAGAGAAGAAGAAATTATGATTATAGTTTATTTTGGCTTTACTTTAGCTTAGGTCATTCTATGATTTTCCATACAATTTCTTTGTCATGTTTGCACTACATACTTTTGCCATTTTAAACAACATTTCATTTATTTTAAACATTTGCAACATTCTTATAACATATTTTACAATATTATTACTTAACGAATATGTGAATTGGGAGTCATCTTTCCTCATAACTTCTATTTGAATTAGTTTCAGTATATCATGTACTCGTATACCACTGTCCAGCTTTCCAGTCCGACAGTTTGAAATTTACGTTTAGGACAAACAGTCTGAAAAAGCTGACAATGGTATACATGATACATGAGAACTAATTCAAATAGAACACAACAAGTTATGAGGTAAGATGACTCTGATTCACTTATTTATTAAGATGAACCTCGATGTTAATTCCTAATGTAATTTATGGAAAAACTGCATTTAAACTAGCATGAAATTATTTCAAAGTACTATAGAACAACAGTGTGCATGTGCCAGAGTTTATAGAACCAACGATAACCCACAATCAAACCACATATCGATTATCATCCTCGATTACTATCCGTCGTTATGAAATTTAAATGACCAATATTTGCAATAATCCCCAAATCTATATTAAAAAAATATTAATAATATTAAATTACCAAACATTTATTAAAAATGGGTTTACACTTACTTATCACTCCTTAACGCTGATCGAACCAGCGATTAACCCAAAACAGCGATAGAAAAATCATAGACTAAGTAATATACTCTGTGGAGAAAAATAGCAGTTAGCATCACAATATTGTCTAACAGAGTCATAATATTGTGATTTGCATATTTGAATAAATACTTCAAAATTGTCTAATAATGTTATAACATTTTTGAAAAGTTTAAAATATGAAATAATGTTAAGTAAATACAAAAGAAAGAGCTATAGTTTTACACCAATATAACTGAAAAATCAAGCGCTAGTAGAAAGTGCAGTTGAGCCCTAATTTTAAAAATGGTATAGTTGAACTTGCAGCCAGTTTAGGCAAGAGCTGCCACTCTTATATATTTCAATATTTCTGTAAAATGGTGAATATGTAGAAGTGGGTGCTGGTAATGAAATACCAACCCAGTATTTGCCTTGAAGGCTTTGGAAAAATCAGGAAAGAATTCAAGTAGGTTGGCCGTAACCGTGGTTTGAACCTGGGACCTCCCATATAAGTCTCAAAACAATTAAGTCAACTCGATCGAAAATTGATACATTAATTTTAATAAATAATATTCCAATACTAAAATCTACTTGAATTTATATTTAAATCCACGTATATGGAAATTAAAACTGAAATTCTTCAAAATAAATATTTTTTCTGAATTTAATTTTGTACAAGTTGCAATCAGTTCTATGCACTCAACAGTTTTCCCTAAATTATGAAATTTATGTAAAAACCAATTAGCTATAAAAATATTTGCATAATTTATTATCGAAAGCCCCTACTTACGCAATTTATTTATAATAAGTATTATTAAATAAACAAGTTAACACATACCGCGTAAAATTCTTGCACTTCATTGCTTCAATCAATCATCCCGGGCGCCCGTTCCTAAATGAGCTCTCTAATTGGTTAATAATGGAAGAGGTCATTGATTCAAGTTGATTTTCCCGCTTTGTATATGTGTTGCATTCTGATTGGTCAACTCAAAATTAGAGTAATCCTATGGATGTAGATGATTGACCGCCATATTAACTGTTTGAAAAAACGAAGACAAAAAAAATGTGCACGGCTTTTAGCCGTTTTTCAACTAAATAATATATATTTATTATTTCAAATTGATATATCTAATAATTTCATCAAAGATTTCAGATATTCCGAAGTAGCGATAACCCACGAAGATATTCCACTACATTTGCTAACGTATATCTTATCTGGCTTCTGATTGGCTGAAATAGGGAGTCCTACTGTACCACTGTAATTCCTTTTTCAAATCTGATACTAGCTAAGACAATCACGGGAAAGCTTTAAAAAGGGAATAAAACATGTTCTAACACTCTTTATGAGAGGAATGATGCTTTCACATAGCTTCGGAACATTACTCTAACAGATTGTAAGCAGATACAAAATTGCATACTTACACTTCGAAAGATTAAAAAAGACAAACCTAATGATAATTATTAAAAATGATACGCACACTTACTAAAATAATATTCAAGGAATAAAATACTTATTTTAATTGAGTTCAGTAAAAAATAATAGGGACATTTCAATACTCACCGGAGACGAAACGAATTGACGTCCGTTCAACCCGGTGTCTGATCATAAGTAATGCCACGAGTGATTTCCAATTATCGATAATTTCACGACTCACGAAGTGAGGAGTGAATTTATCTAGAGAATTTGGAAATTCAAGAGTGGCATTTGTTAGGACTATTTAACGAATAAAATAAAGCTGTTTACTCACAAATCATTATTTAACTACAGTTATTTAAAAATATTTTATATTTAAAGTAAACGGTGATGTTTGAAAACTAATGAGAAACGATAGGTAGCCTACGCTTCTACTGCTTTTTTGTTTATCACTGCAACCAGATCATACTATTTATTGCCAAAGGAACGCAATATTGTAAGAATGCTCTCTAGTGGAGAAAAAATGAAACACATCAATCTGTATATTAATTCATTTTTGATGTCGTATACATTTAAGAAAGTGCAAACAGTGGTTTCTTTTTTTGGTGGTATAATCAATTGCTACAAATGTTGACATGTAAGCACTATTATATACAATCTGGTAGCCGTATTTGTTATAGGCTCAGTCACTGCAAAATAACGGTCAGACCTGTTCAGAATATTAAAAAGGAGGAGCTTTGCTTAATATATGATAATCCTAACGTTGATAATTATTTCGTGAAACACGTCTCTGATTGGTTGTAATACAGAAATCATTGAAACGTGATTGGTCATTGACTCCCATTTGGGGCATGAGTTAAATAGTCATAAGTAATGCACGAGTGATTTCCAAATTATCGATAAATTCACGACTCACGAAGTGAGGAGTGAATTTATCTAGAGAATTTGGAAATCAAGAGTGGCATTTGTTAGGACTATTTAACGAATAAAATAAAGCTGTTTACTCACAAATCATTATTTAACTACAGTTATTTAAAAATATTTTATATTTAAAGTAAACGGTGATGTTTGAAAACTAATGAGAAACGATAGGTAGCCTACGCTTCTACTGCTTCTTTTGTTTATCACTGCAACCAGATCATACTATTTATTGCCAAAGGAACGCAATATTGTAAGAATGCTCTCTAGTGGAGAAAAAATGAAACACATCAATCTGTATATTAATTCATTTTTGATGTCGTATACATTTAAGAAAGTGCAAACAGTGGTTTCTTTTTTTGTGGTGTATATCAATTGCTACAAATGTTGACATGTAAGCACTATTATATACAATCTGGTAGCCGTATTTGTTATAGGCTCAGTCACTGCAAAATAACGGTCAGACCTGTTCAGAATATTAAAAAGGCGGAGCTTTGCTTAATATATGATAATCCTACGTTGATAATTATTTCGTGAAACACGTCTCTGATTGGTTGTAATACAGAAATCATTGAAACGTGATTGGTCATTGACTCCCTTTGGGGCATGAGTTAAATAGTCACAAAATGACAATGGAAGGTCATAAATAACGACCAATCAGATATCGCCACCGCGAATCTCATATTATTACATTTATTTTATTTTATTAAAAATAATAATAATACTTTTAAAAAATATATAAATAATAATTTTAATACTTATACTAATATTTATTTTCACAATTTAACAAAAATAATAGTTATAATTGAAATTAATGAGGAGCAATGTATGCTTTGTATTACGTTCTGCCATTTTTTATAAAATGATAAACTTATGTTAAAATATTTCATAATTATGTTTTTTCTTTCTCTCTATTCATATAATTACGTTTTTTACTAAATTTTATGAAATAAATTATTTCAAAGTATATTTACAGATGATTTTTAACTTAAATAAATGATTAATTAAAAATGATTATCCATATTTTCGATATTTCCAAATCCCAAAATTTATTGATATATTATTATAAATTACATACAATTGGAATAAATGCACAAAAAGGAATTAATTATGTAAAATTTAATAAAAAACTAGAGATTGCAAATTAGGATATTTTTTATGATGTTATTCAAATTTCATAAAATTTACTTTTAGGAACAAGTAAATGTCCCAAATAAAACTTTATTCCAGAAACTGTCGGAAATTACATTATAGCTAGGGTTTAAAAGGAAAGAAGAATATCTAGTTTTATGGGAAATGATTCTAATTTTAAACTTTTTTTTTAAATTTTGTATATTTAATTTCATGATGAAGGTATGCAATTTAATTTATAAACTTCGATTAGATGCCCTATTATTTAGGAACGAATATATATATATATATATATATATATATGTGTGTGTGTGTGTGTGTGTGTGTGTGTGTGTGTGTGTGTGTATGTATATGTATATAAGTGGGTCCTGGGTGGTTTAGATTCACAATTGGTCCCTCTAAAACCATTAGGTGTAAGAGTTCACCTGAAGTGAAAATTTAAAAATTGCTCTAGCGGTCACAGTTTTCGATGTTTCATAACAAAGCTCAGTACATCCTGTTAAAATAAGCTGAGATAAGTATTATTAAAAATTAGCGAAATCTGACAATTAGAAGTGGAGGTTTACCTGAAACCCGAAATTAAAAACTGCCGAAACGACTTGACTGATTTTGATGAAATTTTTTCTGTGTGTTTGAGTGGATCCCTGTATGGTTTAGATTCACAATTGGTCCCTCTAAAACCATTAGGTGTAGGAGTTCACCTGAAGTGAAAATTTAAAAATTGCTCTAGCGGTCACAATTTTCGATGTTTCAAAACGAAACTCAGTAGGCCTATATCCTATTAAATAAACCGAGGTAGGTATTATCCAAAAATGAGTGAAGTGTAACAATTAGAAGTGGAGGTTTACGTGAAATCCGAAATTAAAAACTGGCTAGCAACCATAATGTTTGGTTCATCTCAGCTTATTACATACAATGTAATTAACCTTTAATATTTCATTTGTTTAGGCGTAGCAACGCACGACGGGTATTAGCTAGTGTCGAATATTGTAATGTACAATATATATATATATATATATAATTCTACTGTAGACGTGTTTGTCACTGAACACCTCCTAAAAGACTGGACCGATTTGATTAAATTTGTGTGTGTGTGTGTGTGTGTCTGATTGGGTCATTCGATGATTTAGATTCATAATTGGACCCACTAAAACCATTAGGAGTAGGAGTGCACCTGAAGCGAAAAATAAAAAATGGCTCTAGCGATCACATTTTTCGATGTTTCACAACAAAACTCAGTATACCCTATTAAAATAAACCGAAGTAGGTATTAACAAAAAAATTAGCGAAATCCGACAATTAGAAGTGGAGGTTTACTTGAAATCCGAAATTAAAACTGCCTGAAGGACCGGACCAATTTTAATATATTTGTGTGTGTTTGAGTGTGTCCCTGGATGCTTTAGATTCACAATTGGACTCAGTAGGTGGCGCTGCGCGATCGGATTATAGGATTTTTTATGTCAGATATGTAGTCATCTTCATTATCATCATATTCTAATCGACAACAATGTGACATCATCATGTCCGCTTCTTGAGCCACAACAGATTGCAATGAGGAGTTTTCTTGCGAACTTATTTGATAATATCTAATAATGTATTTATTAGTGAATTTTATGGTAAATAAATAATAGTTTTAAAAAACTAAAACAACACGATTTATTAGAAAACCGAACTAAAAAATGAAAAATAATTTTAATTTCCAACATGCTTGGGATAAATAATTTACCATCAAAAGCGTTTTTAGTTTTAATATTTTACAGAATAAGATAAAAATGTAAATATCTTTAAATTCGATTCTATTGTAGTATGAGCAGAAAGTAATACTCTTCTAAAAAAACTCTCAGCCGGATTTGAAACAGCGACCTATGGATTACAGAAATTATATACCACTAGAGTGTACCGCTCTACCAACTGAGCTCTTACAACGATTGACTAAAAAGTCGACAAGTCCGCAACCTATTATACCAGTTTTCATTTTTTTTTTCTGATGATTTTGGCCAGGATTCTAGAAACAAAATATGAAATTATTGTATTGTCACGGGTCCTTTACAAGTACACAAAGTTTCAAGTCGATCCAATGTTTCTAAGTGGGTGAAAATCGTGTTCAAAAATTCCGTTACAAAGACACTTTTTTTTATTTTCTGATGATTCTGGCCATGATTTTAGAAACAAAATATGAAATTATTATATTGTCACGGGTCTTTTACAAGTATGCAAAGTTTCAAGTCGATCCAATGATTTTAAGTGTGTGAAAATCGCGTTAAAAGATTCAGTCATAGATACAGGTCAAGCTAATATAAAGCGTGTAAAAAGTATAACACAATAACAAAACGAAAAGATTGAAATGTCAAACTCAATGTTAAAAATATCACTTAGTATATGGTTTATCGATAATTCAAATATCGAGAAAACGTTTTAAGAACCCGTTAACAGCAGGCAAGCAAACGTTCGGGCAGGACGTATTCTTTTACGGATAATTAACAATAACTAGCTCATTTATTCCAAGAAGATCGGGATAAGTAGATGGATATATTCCGCGCGACAACAATGTGACGTCATCATGCGCGCTTCTTGAGCCACAACAGATGGCAGTGAGAGGTTTTCTTGCGAACTTACTTAAAAATATCTAATTCCGTCTTGATTAGTGAATTTTATGGCAAAAAGGAGCACACTTATATTGTCTGGCCATGACACGGGAATTGAACTTCGGGCAGGTTAACCTCTGTCGGGTACGCTACTCTATATCTATACATATACAGGGCAAGTCAAAATGTTGTGCAGGTTTTCAGAAATTTATTATGTGAAATGTAATGAACATATAATATTGTGAGACATATTGTATGAAAGGTAAACTCTCAAAGTTTTTTTTAAATATTCACAGATGTTCTATGTGAGCGCCTTTTGTTACACGACAGATGTCAAGCCGATATTCAATCTCCTGCCAAACTTTCTGTAGCAGTCCGCGGTCGATATCAGCAATGGCTGCTGTGATGCGGGCACGCAGTTCATGCAGTGTTGTTGGAAGTGGTGGTACGTAAACATGATCCTTCACAAGACCCCACATGAAGAAATCACACGGGGTTAGATCTGGTGAACGAGGTGGCCAATGAATGAGTTGTTAATCACCCTGAGATGCACGGCCTATCCAGCGTTGTGGTAAAGCCGTATTCAAATGGTCTCGAACACTGCCATGGTAATGTGGAGGGGCACCATCCAACTGCAGAATGAAATCTGGACTATCCGCTTCAAGCTGCGGAAGGAGCCATGTCGTTGAACACTAGTCACAGAGTTGTTTACATGGTAATCAAGCACACAGAAAGACTTCTGATCCCCAGTCAACGCCATTTTCCTTTACTGCTCTGCTGTTGACATCTTGCGGGTGAACGCGGAACTTTAGAAGTGGACAACTAAACTTTGAGAGTTTACCTTTCATACAGTATGTCTCACGATATTATATGTTCATTACATTTCACATAATAAATTTCTGAAAACCTGCACAACATTTTGACTTGCCCTGTATATATGTGTGTGTTATAATTAAATGTTTAACATTGAGCAATGCAAGCTTAATATGGTATGATAAGAAAAATAAATGCCTGGACGGGATTCGAACCCGGAACTCTGAGTCTGTACCTCAGCGTGTTATCCATTACACCACCAGGCGAATCCAATTCAAACACTTATTTTTCCTTACTTATGTATTACATTCTCCATTATTACTAGATGTCGCGAGAACTCGGTCTTCACTGCCATTTAGTAGCTGACTATAACAAGTAAGCAAGTTCTCGCGATATCTAGTAAGAATGGAGAATATAATACATATATAAGAAAAATAAGTATTTGAATTGGATTCGCCTGGTGGTTGTAATGGATAAACACGCTGAGGTACAGACTCAGAGTTCCGGGTTCAAATCCCGTCCAGGCATTTATTTTTCTTATCATACCATATATATATATATATATATATATCTGTTTGTCCTTTATGCGCTTCCATACCGTTCATCCGATTGTGATGGGGGGTTTTTTTTTACAAGATGTTCGAGAGTTTCGCGGGAAGGTTTTAGGCTATAAGAAAGATGTAATACTCCAACTCCTTCACCCTTAAAAATCACCCTTTGTAGAGAAAAACGATTTTTTTTTAGCCTTTTGGACGCTGAAATGGCTTACGCTGTCTAAACCATAACATACACACCAAAATAATGTACACAGAACTGAATATCTAAAAAAATCTACAAAGAAGTTCGCGACAGCATATGTCTGTCTTTTACGGATAACTCACAAAATAACTATTTTTATCTTTCAGCTCATTGAAGCCAAGAAGATCGGGATGGCTTGATTCCCGGGCAAGCGGAACTGTGCACAGCGGGTATTCTTTTACGGATAACTCACAATAACCATTTTGTCCTTCAGCTCATTTATGTCAAGAAGATCGGGATTATTAGATTCCTGGCCAATGCCGGGTGACCAGCACGGGATATCTAAAAATAATTACGATATAAATTTATAATTATTTTTCTTTTTACTTATTCAACTAAATATAAAAAAAACACATTTAATTTATTTAGGCGTAACAAACGCACGCCGGGTATTAGTTAATTGTTTATAAAACAATGGAAAAACAAAATGGGCAGAAATTACTTACATTTGCGTCAAATTACATAATAATGTAATAATTTAGAGTTTTACATGATCATGTTTTCTTTGCGGTGCGGAACATTTAAATAACTGGCAGAGGAAATTATTGTTTTGTCAATTTAAGGTTATACTATTCCGTCTTTTGTCAGGGATACTTGATTGAACAAGACTATGATGGTTTTGTTAGAATTGGCACTTGATATCAGCGAGTCCCAAATAGTAAAATTGACATTGCTTTATAAATTATTAATTTATGGACTCATGTTTGATGGGACTAAATAAACATAATAATATCCAGTAAGAAAGAATACAAAATGCTAAGGAATGCCATTTTTTCCGCGATAGTGCGTTTAGTCGTACTTACAGCAATGGCAACCATGATTCAAAGTTTAACATCCTACATTTCGGGGTTGCCAACCTAAATAACTATACTGTAATAAAAATAACTATACGGTAATATTACATATTACAAACACGCGTTTGGGAAGTAAAACTCTGCCCTTTATGCATACTACATACAATGTATATACAAAAAATATCCAAAAGGTAGAGTTAATATATATTATATGAAACAAACCACTGCATTTTAAATGAACTGAACTTTATTTGAAACAATATAAAACAATAAATGCATTCTTGTCTCCATTTTATCACTAAATTGGTCTCATGGCCTCCTGTAGTTTCAACTAATAAAAATTGTCCACACTGTTAACGTTGGTCAATTGTTTATAATGAAACAAATATTTCCAACAAAGGTGTTATTTTACTTTTATTTATTATTTTGAAAACACCATCGCGCAACAAATAATGTACAACGCACGTTTGTGAAATGTTTTACAAAATCTTGGAAATTAAAAACTTCGCTATCGTTCGCTTTTTAAATATTTTCCTCGATTCTGTAAAAAACTACTTCCCAACTTAGCATCATAAGATACTATTTCAATAAATACATTTAAATTGAAATATCCGACACGTGAAACAGAAGCCAGATTGTACAAAACACTAATTATATTAGTGTTAACTTAGAGGAGTGAAACCTGGGCTCTGACTGAACATGACAAATCTCAACTGGCTGCTTTTGAAAGAAAGATACTCAGAAGGATATATGGACCTATTAAGGAAATTGGAGAGTTGTGAATGAGATGTAACAGGGTTTTATATGAGTTGTATAAATCATAAGATATCATTACAGATATTAAAGTAAACCGACTAAGATGGGCAGGACATACGCAGAGAATTACCAAAACTTAAGTTGAAGAATTATAGATGATAGGCCAGAAGGAAGACAGAGAACTGGAAGAGTGAATTCGAGATGGATGCATGGAGAACTACAGGATGTCAAATCTTTAAAACTCAAGAATTGGTGGACGGTTGCCAGAGATAGAGAAGGCAGGAGAAAAATTATGAATTGAAAGAAAACAATAAAAATCCAAGAAATATAAAAACTTGTAAAAAATCTTCTAATATAGTAAGGAGTGTCAGGTGATAGAAAACTACTCAAAATAATGACAGACACAACAAGAAAAATTCACCCCGTACTGGACACAAACCTAGGATTCTGGATATGTCATATGGACTAAGATGTCAGACAGTTTATTGATTAAAAAACCCTAACATTACACAAAACTATTGAGTAACACTAAGAAATTAGGACTGGAAGTAAATATCAATAAAACTAAATATATGGTCACACGTAGAAATTCATTAAATAATGGAAATAGACACCTAATGAGAAATGAGGGAAATTTTGAGGAAGTGGCTGAATTCAAATACCTACGAACAATAATCACAAATAGGAATGAGATGCACAAAGAAATTAAACATAGGCTCAATTCTGGAAATGCATGCTATTATGCATTGCAGAGACTCTTGATGTCCCAACTCCTTTCAAAAAACGTTAAACTGAAAATATATAAAACTATTATTCTACCAGTTATATTATATGGGTGCGAAACATGGACTCTTACTTTAATAGAGGAAAGGAGATTACAAGTATTTGAGAATAAAGTACTTAGGAAAATTTTTGGACCAAAGAGAGATGAACAGACAGGTGAATGGAGAAGACTTCATAACAATGAACTACATGGTCTTTACAGGAAGCCAGATATAATAAGAACAGTTAAGTCTCGTAGACTGCGATGGGCAGGACATGTTGCACGTATGGGGAATGAAAGACTTGCATGGAAGCTTCTTGTAGGAAAGCCAGAGGGAAAACGCCCAGTTGGTAGACCAAGAATGAGGTGGGAGAACAACATTAACTATGATTTGAGGGAAGTAGATTATACAGGGAATGATTGGAAAGCATTAGCTCAGGATAGGGATGTATGGAGAGCTTATGTTAGTTAGATTTTCTATTAGCATCCAGTGACTATCGTTACACAAATGGTACATTTTAAGTTAGACCTACGTGCATTTTCTTTTTGTGTAACGTTACTTACTTACTTACTTACTTACTCACTGGCACTATCGAACCCGTAGGTTCATGGCCGCACGGACATAAGCTCTCCATACATCCCTATCCTGAGCTAATGCTTTCCGATCATTTCCTGTATAATCTACTTCCCTCAAATCATAGTTAATGTTATTCTCCCACCTCATTCTTGGTCTACCAACTGGGCGTTTTCCCTCTGGCTTTCCTACAAGAAGCTTCCATGCAAGTCTTTCATTCCCCATACGTGCAACATGTCCTGCCCATCGCAGTCTACGAGACTTAACTGTTCTTATTATATCTGGCTTCCTGTAAAGACCATGTAGTTCATTGTTATGAAGTCTTCTCCATTCACCTGTCTGTTCATCTCTCTTTGGTCCAAAAATTTTCCTAAGTAATTTATTCTCAAATACTTGTAATCTCCTTTCCTCCCTTAAAGTAAGAGTCCATGTTTCGCACCCATATAATATAACTGGTAGAATAATAGTTTTATATATTTTCAGCTTAACGTCTTTTGAAAGGAGTTGGGACATCAAAAGTCTCTGCAATGCATAATAGCATGCATTTCCAGAATTGAGCCTATGTTTAATCTCTTTTTGCATCTCATTCCTATTGTTCCTAGGTATTTGAATTCAGCCACTTCCTCAAAATTTCCCTCATTTGTCATTAGCTGTCCATTTCCATTATATACTGAATTTCTACCTGTGACCATATATTTAGTTTTACTGATATTTACTTCCAGTCCTAATTTCTTAGTGTTACTCAATAGTGTGTGCGTGTTGGCCTTTAGTATCTCGTCGCTATCGGCCAATAGTACTACATCATCAGCATAAACTAACAGCTTATTAATACCATTCAGTTGTAAGCCTTCCTCATTCTCTAAAGATTTAATGGCATGCTCTAGTACAAAATTAAATAGTAGAGGAGATAGTGCATCTCCTTGCTTCAACCCATTCTGGATTTCAAAAGTGTCTGAAAACTGTTTGCCTACACGCACCCTACTATTTGAGCCATTTAGACACATTCGTATAAGTCTAACTAACTTTTTAGGAATTCCGAACTCCAGCAGGATACTATATAACTTCTCCCTCTTAATTGAATCATATGCTTTTTGAAGTCTACATATAGTTGATGTACAGTACCATTATATTCCATTTCTTCTCTCAAAATCTGTCTTAAACTGAAAATCTGATCTGTTGTAGACCTGTTTCTTCTAAATGCACATTGATGATCTCCTAGAATGTCATCAATATAGGGAGTAAGTCTGCTTACTAATATATTTGTTAGAATTTTGTACGAAGTTGAAAGTAATGAGATGCCCCTGTAGTTGTTTAAATTCATATAAACATTAATTTAGCCCGGAAAAATGGAGCATTAATGTCCTATTTTCTGCACATTTGACATTTAATTTATTGTTTCGTTTAAGTACTCATTAATGTAGATAAATTATTTAATAAGTTCCTTAAAAATATTTACCCATCAATAGGAACCTCAAACTCGATGCTATTCTTTTTGCAGACGATTTAGCTCTTCTGGCACTTTCCGAAAATGATTTGCAACGATCAATTTATAATTTACAAAAAATAGGTGCCAAATTTAATATGGAAATATCAATTAACAAAACTAAAATTATGGCATTTCATGGGAAGGACCCCAATACAAAGTAAAATCTGTCTCCAGAATAAAATTTTAGAGAGATCTAATCAATTTAAAATATCTTGGATATTATCTCTCTATCTGGGATGAAAAGGATATCCCTGAAAAAGTTACTAGTTATAATAAAAGTTTAGGAATTATTAATCAAGTTATGAAACCATCCCTTGTACAAAAAAACACCAGATTACGTTTATATAACACATTGGCTAGACCAGTGTTGACCTATGGTAGTGAAGTATGGACACTAAAAAAAACAACATGAAAGCAGAATAACGGCTTGTGAAATGAGATTCATGCGCAGAACAGCGGGTTACACCAGATGGGATCGGAAAAGGAACACCGATATCTTAAAAGAATTGAAGACTACGCCAATTTTGGAATATATTAAACAGTACCAACTAAATTGGAAACACCATCTTGAAAGAATGAGTTCAAATCGGATCCCCAAAGCTGTTTATAATTATATACCAAGAGGACGAAGATCACTGGGCCGTCCTATGAAACGCTGGAGGGAAAATTTTCTATAGGATCGTAACAGGCCTTGGCCCACCCCAGGCCAACGCAAATGGAAGAGAGTGATGCCAGGCCCTAGTTTCTTCTGCCAACGTTGGAGGCGCTTCAGTCGCTATGTCGAAAAGCAAATTCGTCTACAGTGACAGTGCAGCCAACAGACTCCCTGAATTAAATATTTTTTTTATTATTTGAAATGAGCTGACCTACTCTTAATTTAAGTATAAATATTATGTTGATAAAACGTTTGTTTAAACTATTCCATGTAATATTAGCTTTGAATAATTTTTTATACCTAGTTTCTTTTATTTATATCATAATAAACTTATATTTTATTCTATTATGTTGGCTGCGTATTTTAAACTGTAGGGGCATCGTGCATCAATTTTTGTTTGTTTTAATTAGAAGGAAACTAATTTTCTGTTAAAAAAAATATTTTCTAGTAAGTATTATTAATACGTAAATACATTAAAATAATATTAAAATATATGAATTGGCTCATGTGTTTCCATTAGGTCACGGAATTTTTAAAATTCCTTAAATTACTTTTTACGGAATTATTAGGTTATGGTTTTCTTTTTATTTACATTTCCTACTTTTATAAAAAAAATTCTAATGCTTGTTAAAATTCTTAATATTTTTCCTGCGTATAATACAAGATTCTTATGCGACTGTTCCATTACTTACGGTGATCTAGTAGAAAATCTTCCAATGTATGATTGTTAGCCTATATAGTGCATACAGAAATTTTAGGGGGCAAACATGATTTTGTATAATGTTAGATATAAATACGATTTTAAGTAACTTATTTTTTTTAGTGATAGGTACATTGAAGCCATATCTTTGACGTAATTATATTGAATTATTATTCTTCATCTAGCCACCTGTCATTGTTCTGGGATCAAGTTTTGGATAAGATTCTCTATCTATCTTGGTTATTCCATGTCTACTCTTCCATCATTTCCATCCATTGAATTACCCTTTTCTAGACATTCTCCTTAACTTGTTCTTCAGACCTTGTCTATATCTTGGTCAACCTCTGAAAGACGGTGTTAATAGAGCGAGTAAAAGTTACATAAGACATAGCAAGCCATAATAGATAACTGTCTGCTATCGAAGGATAACCATATATATATTGTAACTTGATCCCCAGAATGTGTAACGTGAGACTGAAAACATATTACATTAATTATAAAACTTAAAAAAAAACAATGAAGGAATATTTAATTATAAGTACGGTACTTGTTTTATAATTTTTTTATTTCAGCAAAAGAACTGATATTTTTAGATAGGAGAATGTTTATTTTCTACCAGTTCTTTTATAGCTTATTTTATGGTTGTTCTGTTGAAATAATACGTAGGATTTCTGTATTTTTTCATGTTCATATAACTATAGTATGTTTATAAAGATTCAAAAACTATGTAGTGTCCATTACAGTACGTACTTTGTATAACTTTTTTTTTTCTTTCTATTCAGATCTGCAAATGTCCAGTAATGCTGCTCTTAACCTCCATCTGGAAAGGGGTCATTGATAACTGAATTCACCACCAATACAGTGAAATGAATGGTTTATTGTGATTTAATGCATTGTTTGATTGAGATTATCATATGTTAAGAACAATAAGATATATTTGAAGAGAAAAATTTTCGCCTAGACCGGGACTCGAACCCGGGACCCTTGGCTTTCCGGGCCAAGTGCTCTACCAACTGAGCTACCGAGGCGAGTTACGATCTAAACGCAAATTTTTCTCTTATGTACGTTGTAATTCCCTCGCGCCAAATGCTTGAAACCATAGCTTCTATCTTTTACAACGTACATAAGAGAAAAATTTGCGTTTAGATCGTAACTCGCCTCGGTAGCTCAGTTGGTAGAGCACTTGGCCCGGAAAGCCAAGGGTCCCCGGGTTCGAGTCCCGGTCTAGGCGAAACTTTTTCTCTTCAAATATAATTTATCCTTCTATGAGAAGTGTTTAATTAATAATTAAAATCGTCAACAATAAGATACCCTGTAATTTTTATTACCTTTTTTGTAAGGGACCAAATTTTGTTGGTAAAATATGTAGGGAAAGAAATTACAAAAATCTCAATGCATTAATTCTTCCATAATTACTTAAATTCTCTTTGTTTTATTATTATTTTGTTCATATGTCTAAAATAAATAAATGATTATTAAATGATATCTCTATTTTTATTTGAACCTTTCCTTGATAATCAGGGTCATCCTTTCTTTAATTCTAAGAAAATGTAATGCAAAAAATAATGTTAGTTCTAAGAAAATTTTAAACAAAAAAAAACAGTTTAAATGAATACTTTAAAAGATTAATTTAATTATAAAATATTTTTCCAGTTTTCTAAAACTAATCAACTATATTTTTCTGATGTTAGGAATATATTCCATGTATTGAATAAAGAGTAAGTTGAGGGTCTTGGAAATTGAGATGAAGCTCTGAATTGATATATTCATAACACTGTGAGGTTTTATTTAATAATTACTCAAATTTTACAGCTTGCCTCATACTTTTGTAAAACAGAGGACCAGTTTCGAAAGAAGTTTCCCTTTCGAAACTAGTTCTGAGTTTTTCAATAATATGAGGTGAGCTGTAAAATCTGATTGATTAATATTATTCCAGGCATTATTTCAAATGTGGAATTACAAACGCCGAAAATGACGTACTGAGCCACCGGGGTCAGCATTGATTAGTTATACTTTTATCGACAGATGGCGCAAATTGTTTTGCCGATAATACAGTAAGCTGTAATCGGTTAGTGTTTTCTGCCAACGCTTGAGGTCTCTGGAGTCTAGGCATCACTGAATAACATTGGCGCTGGTCATCTCTATAGTGGGTTACCTCTGGAATAAACTCTTCCTCGACGTACCCGCTTTGTGTTCGTTCTCTATGCTTCTGTTATTGATTTCGGAGATTTCGCTGCCATCTATGCGCAAAGCAAACTTTATAGTACGGCTCTCACATATAGATGACAGTGAGATCAGAAATAAATAATAATTGAGTTTACTGATAGATTATGGTAGATCAAACATTCATGTACACTAATTTATCGTTAAATTATCGTTCTTAATATTCGTTTGAACAGAGTGACTAAAACACCTGAATTTGATAGCAAAGAATTTATTACTAATATTTTGAAGTAATATTCCAGCCGTTCTTCTTAGTTGCCATAGTGTACGCAATAATTGAACCATAGCTTCCCCGACACTTCCTACATATAACGGAAAAAATTTTTTAACCTCATAGTGTAATTTTTGGATTCGGTTTTTAGGTATTACCTTAAAACCGACATTATAACTGAAAGAATCAAAATGAATGCTTTTTCACTGGTGGTGGTGGTTTGTTTTATTGTTACGTGATCTTGTCTTAAGTCATGTAAATAAAAAAATTTAAGCTTAAGGTAATTGGTTTTTAAGACCACTGGGGTCTAGAGCTTGCGTGCTACCATGTCACGCAGCGGGCCCGGATTCGATTACAGGTCGGGACAGGCTCCTGGATGAGGCTTTTTTTTTCGGGACATTTCCTCATCTGTCAGACAAATGTCAGGAAACTTAAGGTCCACGGTCCCCGAAAAATCATCCGGCCAACATCATCACCGGTGTGGAAAGCAACGGGAATCTACCACACGTAATAATTCCCTAGTAAAGCTGCAAAGCATAGCATGAAAATCCTATGATTGCAGTGAAAGACCTGCCCTCGGGCAGAATTACTATGGATGGATGGTAGTTTTTGTAGTCGCAGAACGGGCATCATCACCCAATACTGCATTCGGAAGAAGAAAGAAGAAGGATGGTAATAATTTATTTCCTCTAATAACAAACAAATAATGTGTTCAATCAAGAATTGTTATCAAAATTTCTTGCACATATCGTCATTTAAGGTCTAATCGATTTTTTCAGAATGTTCTCTTAAATTCTTGTACAAAACATGAAATTCGCCATATTTTTCTCTCTATGTAGGGGTTATGAACAGTATTTTGGCCATTTACAATTTTTACAAACAATTTGGTAATGAACGTTCAAGGATATCTTCTTTAGAATCATAAAATTTGCGTATATGTGGACGGAAAGCCATAAAAAAATGCGAACATAAATATGATCTATTGTGAAGTATTTGAACTAGAAAATTTTTCTCACTTTTTAACGTCGTTCGAACATGCACGCACCCTATGGAATTCAATTAATCTATATTTAATGTGACTATTTAACTCATGTCCCAAATGGGAGTCAATGACCAATCACATTTCAATGAATTTTGATTTACAACCAATCACAGTCGTTTTTCACCTCGATTTTATCAATTTAATTTTATCACTTTAAAATCAAGCTCCTCCTTTTTAACATTCTGAATAGGTCACCACCATTATTTTGCAGTGACTGACTCTCTAAGTAATATGTTGAATATAACAATTTATATGTTACGATGTAAGAATTCTAGAATGCATGTGGCTTCCAGATTGTATATATATATAGTGCAAGAATGTAACCAGATAGTGCTTGCGGGATATAATATAAAAATATTTGTAGCATATTGTTCATACCACAAAAAAAACATTGTATGCACTTTTTTAAACGTATTATTTTCCAGGAATTTACGTTCCAGAAAAAATATAATTGACATATTTACATCATAGGACATCAGAAATTAATTAATAACCTACAATGTTGGTTATAAACCGTTTGATGATTTTCATTTGTTTCTCCACTAGGGTACATTCTTACAATATTGCGATCCTTTGGCAATAAATAATACGATCTGGTTGCAGTGATAAACAAATGAGGCATAACAAACGTTTCTCATTTGCTTTCAAACATCGCCGTTTACGTTAAATAGGTCTATATAATATTTTAAAAATAACTATATTTAAATAATGATTTGTGAGTAAAGTAAAGTGATCCCACAACAGACCCGGAGGCCCTTGGAGTAGTAGGAGGTTAAGGCTCCACTTTTTCTAGACAATCGGCACTTTATGTCAGCCGGGTTGTCAGCCCTGCGTGACGGCCGCCTTTACCCCCAGAACAAGCGTCTGGTACTCATTTCCGTTAGAGGCTGAGTCGACCCCAGGGCCATAATGCCGCCAGAGGGTTTGGGTCAGTTTAAAAATCCTGACCCCAACGGGACTTGAACCCTCGACCCTCCGGCTTGTAGCTCAGTGCCTTAACCACTACGTGAGTGTGAGTAAACGGCTTAATTTTATTCGTTAAATAGTCCTAACAAATGCCACTTTTGATTTCCTAATTATCTAGATAAATTCACTCCTCACTTCGTGAGTTGTGAATTTATCGATAATTTGGAAATCACTCGTGGCATTACTTATGATAAAACAAGTGGAGAACAAGGACAATTTATACTAGAATAATTACACACCTAAGTACGAATTCGGAGATCCTAAGTGGATATAATTAATCTAAATTTTCGTTAATAAAACGTTATGAAAAGCTTTCGCATCTCAAACTAATCATATGATTGCACGCCACTGCATGAATACAGTACAATCGAAGAGTGTTAGATCCAAGTGAAACGCGCAGAATTTGTGTAGTTTTATAGCTTCATAGTTCAGCTCTTCCACATAGATGGCAGTGAGATCAGAAATGCATAATATTTTTGTTTACTGATGGATTTTAATAATTCAAATATACATATACAATAATTTATACGTAAATTCTCATTCTTAATACGTTGTTTGAATAGAGTTAGTAAAACACTTGAATTTGATATCACAGTATTTATTACATTAATATTTTCAATTAATACTCCAGTCGTTCTATATAGTTGCCATATCGTACGCCATACTTACAACTATACTTGCACGCTGTGTGAATTTTATCTCACCTCATATTGTAATTTTTGTACTCGGTTTTTAGCTGTTTGCTTTAAAACCGACACATTCGAAATTTAAATACAAGTGTTTTGCAGGTTATGAGCCATTGATCTGCAAGATTTGTCCTTCCCACGTGGTCGAGGATTCTCGACGTAGACAGCCAACACAATCTGGAACATTGGATCAGTTGGGTCGATGTGGCGTAGTCTGTAGAGTTCCTACCTTCCACTCCGACGACCCGGGTTCGATTCCCGGTGGGTTAAGGGATTTTTTTAAATCTCGACCTTGGGATTGGGTGTATGAGTGTGTTGTATCCTAGTTGTGCCCATTGGGTTTAATTCCTCTACAAATATATATGTAAGTACACAGGAATTGATTGATTACAGAAGGTTAATTTCATAATAAATAGAGTATTTATATTTTACAGTTGATTTATGGCCTGATTGTAACAAAAGTGGGTGAAGTACTGGCCATATGAATTTTGGTCGTTTTTGCGTATTATGTCATCGAGCTTGCAAACTAGTTTCTATATATTTTTTGAGTTACGTTCCAGTTGTAATGCAAACAAACCAGATTTTTTATTACGTTTTCATTGATCGAAAATTCTTTTACTGTTAAGCATGTAAGAAAATGTAGTTCCCTCTCTAACACTCGAAATAAAGGAAATAAAAATCATAAAGATATGTATTATCTAGCACATGTCTATATAAATTATATGGGAGAATCTTAAAATATATAATTACAATTTTATTTTGAACAATCTCTGTATTGTTCCACATACAGTCTGAAATTCAAATTCATTTATTTTGGGATCAATATCTCTTTCCACATTGAAGCTAATATCACAGCTCAAATATTTGATACTAGACACATGTTCTATACTTGCTTTCTAAAATAATTTTGGATCTCACTGGATATTTTCCTCTAAAAGCCATGATATTTGTTTTTCTTACTGATAACTTTAAGCAAACCATTATTTAATTTTATGCATGTGCAATGCAGAATGCATTGGGATTTTTATTATTTTAAAATGTGCGCATTCTGTAGAATTTATTAAAAGCGGAGAGAAACAAATTGTTTTTAATGTTTTAGAAAGTAGTAAAAAGTATACCACATTAGCCAGCCATTCAGGATGTTGTGAAATAACAGCAAAATTTACAGGTGAATCAGAATAGGGCATAATTTCTCCTCGTAATGAAATTATAAATAAAAGATATCTATTGACATTATGGAAAATACGTAAATGTCTGATTAGGTAGGCCCATATATAATTTTTGTCATAAATAAATAATAAATGGAAGTTCCTAATTATTATTGGTACCATCTTACCTTGTATTCAGTCATATTTCACATTAAATATGATGTTGCCTGAGAACAATGTTTCTATAGAAGACAATTCAGTCATATGGCGGGTAAAAGTAGCACCATGGTTCCTCCAATAGATGGAGTTTGTTTACAAAACAACTGGAACTTAGCTTGCATTTTACAAATAAATCATATTTTTTTTATAAATTATGGTGTCCACTGCAGCGGGTCCGGGTTTGATCCCCGTTTGGGACAAGTTTTCTAGGTGAATTTTTTTCGGCGTTTTTCCTCACCTGTAAGATAAATGTCAGAAAACTTTAAGGCCCAAACAGTCCCTGAACACCAACTGGCCATCATTATCATCAATATCATATTTACTTAATTAGATTAATTTTAATTTAAGGCCTCTCCTGGCGCATCATCACCATCATCATCAACTCTTATATCATCGGGACAGTGTAACCCCGCCTTATAGGTGCCCCAACCTCAGAATAGGGTTACAAGTATGCCATGCCAGGAGAGAACACCAGGAATGTCGAAATCACAGCCTGGGGCATTTGAAGTAAATATATATATAAATTATGGTATGGCACTTATTTATGAAGTTCGGGCATTGGAAGTAAATATATATATAAATTATGGTATGGCGCTTATTTATGAAGTTCTTTCATTGAATTGATTTATACATCTCACACCATCTACTGAAGAAGTTTTAATAATTATATAAATCATTTTATGACATTTTTACCATATGAAATTGCTAACATATTCTTTGCACTATGTTAATTTATACTTTAGTATTAAACAGTTTTATATAGGCCTATCAACCATCCCTTGTACAAAAAACACCAGATTACGTTTATATAACGCTTTGGCTAGACCAGTGTTGACCTATGGTAGTGAAGCATGGACACTAAGAAAACAACATGAAAGCAGAATAACGGCTTGTGAAATGAGATTCATGCGCAGAACAGCGAGTTACACCAGATGGGATCAGAAAAGGAACACCGATATCTTAAAAGAATTGAAGACTACGCCAATTTTGGAATATATTAAAGAGTACCAACTAAATTGGAAACACCATCTTGAAAGAATGAGTTCAAATCGGATCCCCAAAGCTGTTTATAATTATATACCAAGAGGACGAAGATCACTGGGTCGTCCTATGAAACGCTGGAGGGAAAATTTTCTATAGGATCGTAGCAGGCCTTGGCCTAATACTTGGAAGGAAGAAGATATAGGCCTATCATATATGAGGCGGTCAGAGGACAAGAAATACAAGTGGCATTTTTTTAAAAAATGATTTAAGTGTCAGGATTATTTATGATTTATTTTTTTAACTGTCACTCTAGCTTTAGTATGATTTTGCAGAAATGGTAAAATTGTACTGGACAATAGAATTTTGGAGCAGGTGAATAATTTTACATATCTAGGATGCAATATCTTGTATGAAGAAGAAAAGGATGTAAATGCAAAAATATCTAAATTTTTAAGGTTAATAAATTCTATCTTCAAGCCACAAAAAACATTCAAGATTAAAAGTGTATAAAACACTGGCTCTTCCAACTCTTTTGTATGGTAGCGAAGTATGGACGTTGAAACAGAAGATATACAGAGATTTAGATCTGCTGAAATGAGATACCTTCGGAGGACTGCAGGATACACACTACTAGATCACAAAAAAAAAATGAAGATATCTTAGAAGAATTACACATGGAACCTTTAGAAAACAAAATTTCTGATTATAAGTCAAGATGGATGCAACATGTTCATCGAATGGAAGATCACAGAATACCCAAACAAATGTTAAGATATAAACCTGCAGGAAGAAGAAGACCAGGACATCCACTCAAAAGACTTTTGGACGGTGTTCCTCTTGAGGCCGAAACAGGTCAACAAATGGCCTAAATTCGTGAATGTACTATGATAATGATGATGATGAAATGGTTAGCTAATATAACAAACTGTTTGCTGCCCAAGAGGTATATGTGTAAGTTTGATAGGTTCTGACGTATAGTGGAATCTTAGAAAATCACTCAGAAAAACAGCTCTTCTACTTGGAGGACAAGGGGTACGTCTGTAGTTGTAAAGGTAAAGTGATCCCACAACAGGCCTCAGGAGGCCTTTGGGGTAGTAGGAGGTTAAGGCTCCCACTTTTTCTAGACAATCGGCACTTGATGTCAGCCGGGTTGTCAGCCCTGCGTGACGGCCGCCTTTACCCCAGAACAAGCGTCTGGTACTCATTTCCGTTAGAGGCTGAGTCGACCCCAGGGCCATAGTGCCGCCAGAGGGTTTGGGTCAGTTTAAAAATCCTGACCCCAACGGGACTTGAACCCTCGACCCTCCGGCTTGTAGCCCAGTGCCTTAACCACTACGCTACGGCGTGCCCCCGTCTGTAGTTGTACTCCTTGGCTTCCAACAGCTAGGTGGACTGAAGCTAACAGCATTATATTTTTTAATGTTTCTAACAAATTTACTTGAAGATTATTACTGTATTATTAGTGTTTAATATAGTGCTTGTGATTCTTCGAGGTTTATTGTTTATCAAATATTATTATGTCTGAATCAGAATGTGATGAAACATGAACATGAATTTAACCTCATCCTTCAGGGTAAGTAAAATATTTTTACTCCTTAATTTATATTTTCACAATTGTATATTATAAAATAATAATTTTTAGCAATATATTTTGAGATAATTGGAAATTATTTAACAATCTAAAGATATAATGAGATTTAGATCCACAGAATTTGCAATCTAATAATGTTTATAACAAGATAGATAGATCATCGGTTGATTAATGTCTTTGACATCGTCCAATTCCTAATAGCCAATTTTGATTGTCCATCCAATCTCCTGGTTGTAGATGTTTCTCCTTCATGTATAAACATATTCCCTGACTCCAATAGGTTTTAGGTCTTCCTCTGCCTCGTCTTCCCTCAGGTTTCCATTCCAAAACAGATTTTGGTAGTCGATCCTGTTCCATTCGCTGGACATGTCCGTACCATCTTAATTGCTGAGTTTTAATATAATCTAATATAGTGTCTTCAATCTTCATTTTCTCCCTTATAACTGAGTTCCTAATTTTTTCCTTCCTGAAATTCTTGCTGTCCTTCGTATAAAATCCATTTCTGTTGCCAAAAGATACTTATTTGTTTTTGTGTTAATGGCCAAAGTTCTGCTCCATAAGTAATGATGCTTTTAACAATTGTATGATATATATTCATTTTATTTTATTACTTATATTTTTATCCCACAATGTTCCATTGAGGCAAGCAATTGCAAATTTTCCTTTATTATTTCTATTTCTTATTTCCTCTTCATAACTCCCATTTTTATTTATTTTAATTCCTAATATGTGATCTCACTACAAGATTTATTGTTTCTCCAGTCTCCAAAATTAAATTTCGTTCTGGTTCACCAAACATAACAAAGATATGTTTTTTAAATATGAAGATTAATCACTGGTGTTGTTTTTGTTTTCTGTCAGATTCCAATGAAGATGGCATTAAAGAACTCGGCATTACAGGACCTACAGAAGAAGATGATGCTCCAGAATTGCACGTTGGCAAAAAAGAGGATTAGTAAACCAGAAAATTGGATAAAAAATAAAGCAAAAAGAGGATGGAATGAAGGCAAAGAGTATACAGACGGAAGGGAAACATTCATGTGGAGAAGCGGGTTAGAGAATGTATCCATGAATGCAGGTTTAAGTGTAATGAACTTTAAGACTGATTTTGTCAATTAATCTCTTCGTAATATGTAACTCTTTAGATAAGTATGTATGTATTTCCAGTCATAATAAAAACTTTGGTATGTATCTACTTTTCTTGGATAATTTATTTTAAAATATTGCTTGGAGGACAAGGGATACAAATGACTCTTAATTCAAATAATAGTTATAGTATAAGCTTTTGATACTGTACATCGAAACAAAATAATTGAAAGTCTAAGTGAATATGAGATACCTCAAAAATTAATTAAATTAATAGTTTTAACCTTGATAGATACCAAAGTAAGATTAAAATGTAGCAACGCACTCAGCGATGCGATTGAAGTAAACTCTGAGGTCAAACAGTGAGATCCTTTATCTACGACATTATTCTGTATAGTAATGGATATGGTCTTAAAACAACTTGATCTAAGAGGAAATATTCAACAAGACTAAAACAATGTCTTGCATCTGCTGATGATGTAATAATAACAGCAAGAACAAAAAATTCCCTACTGGAAACCTTTGACAAATTGAAAAATGAAAGTATAAAATATGGGCTTGTAATCAATCTAAATAAAACAAAATATTTAAGATGTATGAGAAATAAAACAAATTTGACTGAACTAACTATAAATAGTGACTCTATTGATCAAATTAACTCCTTTAAGTACCTAGGCACAATACTAAACGATAATAATACTGTTGAAGAAGAAATCAAAACAAGAATATCGCAAGAGAATGAAGCATATTTGCTAATTTCGATATATTCAAAAGCAAATTAATATCAAAAAATGTTAAATTCAAATTATATACAGCAATAATAAGACCAATCATATGTTATGGAGCTGAAACCTGGGTACTAAAAGAAGCAGATAAATTAAGACAATTAACGTTTGAGAGGAAAATATTTAGAAGAGTGCTAGGTCCAGCAAAGGAAAATGGAACTTGGAGGTTAAGAAGGAATAACGAATTATACCTCAAGAATAATAAAGAAAATATAGTTAGTTTCAATCAAATCCAAAAGATTACAATGGTTTGGACATACACTAAGAATGCCAAAAGGAAGATTGCCGAATTATATTTTAAATTGGAAGCCACAGGGAACAAGACCAAGAGGAAGACCCAAGGATCGATGGGAAGATAACGTAATTGAAGATTTGAGAGAGAGATGGGGATTTTTGATTTGAAATCTACTGCACAAGATAGGAAGAAGTGGCGTAAACTGGTTGAGAAGGCCCAGACATTCCACTGGAAGTCGTAGAATCTGACAAAGAAGAAGATGTTATAGTATGTGCTAATGTTTACATTGAATCTGTTCATATTTTGCGGATAAATGGACTCATATATAAGGAACACAAACACAATTTATGAGACTTCTCGGATATTTCTGGAATTTATATTCTCATTGATCTTTAAACTTAATTTTCTCCAAACTAATTTTTTGTCACTGGAACTCCTTGTCCTCTGACTACCTCATAATATTATTATGTATTATCCAAAATTTAATAAACCATATTTCACCTCAGGTACATTAGGATTATAGTTTGTTACAAAGTTGTGAGTCATTATATAATTTTATCTAAAATTAAAGTTTTTATGAACTTTATTTATAAAAAACATTAAAAAGTCTGTAGTTCTTTTCTGTCATAAGCACATTGCAATGGGTGGTTCATTTAAACAGGCGGTGTTGTTTAGAAGAGATGAGAATTAAAAATTTTGTTCCAGAACAAGGACAATCAAAGATAAATAAAATAAAACTATAAGTTTTATTTTTATTTAATTAATAGATATGGATTTTCATCAAGTAAACATCAACTCAATTGATTACAAAGATAATATGTTCAACGCTTTGGTTGCTAATGCCACAATTACAACTTGCATTCACATTGTTCACATTGGACAGATTTCCGGATTAAACAAGTTTTACTGTATAAGGTATTTATATGTGAGAACATATATTTTGGTTTTATTGATGTTTACTTCCAGTCCCAATTTCTTATTGTTACTCAATAGAATGTGTGTTGGCCCTTAATATCTCCTCTAACCAATGAACTAAGAGGCGGCAATGATAAAACATTGCCCAGTGTGCCACGTATGAAACCATTTGACGCTCCCTGGTGTCTAATACCATAGTGGTTATCAGTTGGGGGTTTAACCACTTAGTCCACGCGTGATTAGCGGCTTGTGATGTTCAGCCAGTAGTCGATGTGGAATTGGACAAAATGAGGTGTTACCTCTGTAGAGCAGGGCATTGTAACACACGACCGGATATAAATACCTCCTCGCTATCGGCCAATAGTACTACACCATCAGCATAAACTAACAGCTAATTAATACCATTGAGTTGTAGGTATTCTTTATCCCCTAATGATCTGTGGCGTAATTGGTTAAGGATAAATACTACAAGCCAGATGGATGATGGTTTGAGTCCCGGTGAGGTCAGGATTTCTAACTGATCTATACATTTTGGCAGCACCATGGCACTGTGTCGACTCAGCTACTGATGGAAATGGGTACTAGATGCTTGTTCGAGGGGTAAAGGTGGTTATCACGCAGGGCTGACTACTGACTACTCCTAAAGTGTGTAGTCGGATCGCTTTACCCTGAGAAAAACCAGACGGAAAATGTCCAGTTAGTAGACCAAGAATGAGGAGAGAGAATAACATTAACCACGATTTGAGGGAAGTAGATTATACAGGGAATGATTGGAAAAGTTTAGCTTAGGATAGGGATGTACGGAGAGCTTATGCCCGCGCGGCCATGAACCTACGGGAGTTTTAATTTAGTACCAATGAAAACTTTTCAGGAATATTTTAAAATGTTTTTAACAGAAACTAGGAGTGAATTTATAGACTATACTACACTAGGTAATGGAAAGGGTGACTTAATAGAACTTATAACAGAAGACGAGGTAAGAAACGTGTTGAGAACAGCAAAATATGGAAAAGTGGCAGGTCCAGGAGGAATAACCATGGAACTAATTAAATGTGGTGGTTCAGGAATTATAAGATTTTAACTAGACTTTTAACATTAACCAAGTGATAGAAGGAAATCCTATTCCAGATGAGTGGAAGTTATCGTATATTAGTGCAATATACAAAAATAAAGAGAATAAAAGAGACCCAGCAAACTATAGAGGGATCAGTGTTATGGCAGCAATTAGTAGAATGTTAAGTACAATTATTAAAATTAGATTGGAGGAACTAATACAAAATAAAATATCAGAAGAACAAACAGGTTTCACAGCAGGTAAATCGACTAGTGGCCTAAACAGGTGTTGGATTGGATGGTACCAGGCAGAAGGAAGAGGGAGAGAAGTAGAAGAGCATGGTATGAGGGAATATATGATGCCATGATGAAGAGGGGTATTGGAAGATGGTCAATGGGAAGATAGGAATCTCTGGAAAGGAGGAATCGAGGGCAAACTGCTGTAAAGTGGAAAGCCTGTATTAAGTAAGTATATAATATATTATAATTATAACATCGAAATAAAGATTCGTTACTGCTATAAAGTACATATTCTCTTTAAGTGCTTGCTTGTTATAGAAGCCACGATATAGCAGTGCGACCTATGTCCCGCTCTCATGATAGAGAATCATATACAAGGAGAAAAAATAAATGTTTGTGCTGGATTGCCTGAATGGACTGGTTGGTATATCAGATATCACCGAAGTACAAAATGAAAAGTATCAGTTTCAAATCCCGGTTCAGATGTTTAATTTTCTTTTCATGCCATATTTAACCTTCATTGCTAAATGTAAAAATTTAATTATAACATTTGAACCCGAGGGCAGGTCTTTCACTACAATCATAGCATTTTCATGCTATGCTTTGCAGCTTTACTAGGGTACTAGGGAATTGTGGGTGTGGTGGCTTCCCGTTACTTTATATATTCGTATGAAGGATATTCAATTTCATGCTGTGTCAAATTTGATGCAGGGATTAGTGTTTGATGTATGTAGGTTATTAAAATTTATTTGGTAAACCAATCATAACACAAACCCATTACCACATGAAAATTTTGTAAATAGAAAACGCTATGAAACATTGTGATACACCATAAATAAAAAAATAAACTTTGTTTATATGTGGTTGGATAGAAGTAGGTTAGTAGGATCGCTGGATTTGATTCAATATGGCCCCTCACCAGGGATTATCTGGCCGCTCACCACCAAGGGTTATAATACAATGATCACACGTGGGTTATCTCTGTGTCACATAGAGAATCGATAATAACATCCGTTGGTGGGTTATTCCTGTTATTGATTCTGGCGATGGGTTATCTCTGCTGGCGATTATAGAGATCTTACTGCCATCTATGTGCAAATCAAGATCTGTAGTACAGCTCTCGCACATAGATGACAATGAGGTCAGAAAATAAGTATTAATTGATTTTGCTATTAGAATATGATAAATGAAATATACACGTACACTAATTTATTAGAAAATTCTCATTCTTAATATGTTGTTTGTATAGAATGGCCAAAATACTCGAATTTAATATTACGGCATTTATTATTTAATATTTTAAAAGTTATATTCCAGCCGTTCTTTATAGTTGCCATATTGTACACCATACATATACTGTAATTTGGCGCCACTTCCTATATTTAACGGAAACAAATATAAACCTCATAATGTAAATTTTTGGAATCGGTTTTTTAGGTATATCCTTTAAAACCGACATATAAGTAGAAAAGCAGTAGTTGTTTAATCATTATCTGGCATCATGGCAGCTGCCTCCGTCTTCCGGAAACCAAACTGAATTATTTAATTTCTCAAATCAAACCTTGTATGCTTAGGAATACAACATCGTTCATAAAAAAAACATCGAAGTTTATGAACGACATATTGATGTTTTTTTTTCGGTGTTATGGATAAAAATAAATAGAAACAAAAGAATGTTGAAAGTGTTCAATTATTTATTTCGCAAAATATAATTTCATCATCATCATAGTACATTCACGAATTTAGGCCATTTGTTGACCTGTTCGGCCTCAAGAGAAACACCATCCAGAAGTCTTTTGAGTGGACGTCCTGGTCTTCTTCTTCTGCAGGTTGATATCTTAACATTAGTTTGGGTATTCTGTGATCTTCCATTCGATGAACATGTTGTATCCATCTTGACTTATAATCAGAAATTTTGTTTTCTAAAGATTCCATGTGTAATTCTTCTAAGATGTCTTCATTTTTTTTGTGATCTAGTAGTGTGTATCCTGCAGTCCTCCGAAGATATCTCATTTCAGCAGATCTAAGTCTCTGTATATCCTTCTGTTTCAACGTCCATACTTCGCTACCATACAAAAGAGTTGGAAGAGCCAGTGTTTTATACGCTTTCAGTCTTGAATGCTTTTGGACTAACTGTGGCTTGAAGATAGAATTTATTAACCCTAAAATTCTTAAAAATTTAGATATTTTTGCATTTACATCCTAAAATATAATTTAAAAACAACAATCTTGTGCCTAGTACGCGGTTTCTTGAGTAATCGTAGCCCCAGTCTCTGAAAACAGTCGCTCAATGGGCAACGACGTTGCTACGATAGGCAAATATATCATCGCCAGTTTATACAGCCCAGGAAATGAACCTTTCATATCATCGGACATTTCTAAAGCATCTGCTTTTATAGGAGTTACCGGAGGCGACATGAACATGTGGAATTCTGATTCTCCTTTGTTTTATTTTTTATATATTATACGGTAATTGTGGTAACTCCATATGTGATGTTCGGATTCATCCCTTTCAGATTCGTCAGAAGACTCAAAAAAATTGCTGCTCGTATACTGGTTAAGTATCGATAATATTCATGGTAAGTTAGGGACTCTCCTGGCGCACTATCATTATCATCACCCATCATATCATCGGGGCAACGTAACCCCGCCTTCCAGGCTCCCCAACCTCAGAAGTGGGTTACAAGTACGCCATGCCAGGAGAGAATACCAGGAATGTCGAAAGACAACCTGGGGCACTTGAAAAAAAAAATTAGAAAAATATATTATACACTGAATGATGCGAAAACATTAGCTAAAGATAGAGACAAAAATAGGATGCATGACATGTCAATAATGCCAGTAAGTTGTGTGTTAATGTTTCATTTATTCCACCACTGTGGTCTCGAGGTAGCGTGCTGACTCGTCACGCAGCCGGGTTCGATTCCCGATCGGGACAATTTCTGGATGAGGCTCTTATGGGGGGGGGTTTTCCTCACCTGTAAGACAAATGACAGGAAACTTCAAGGGCCAAATGGTCCCCGAACATCATAATGGCCATCACAATCATCATAATTTATATTCATATTAGATTAAGCTTAGGATTAGGGACTCTCCTGGCGCACCACTATTGTCATCATCATCACCCATCATATCATCGGGACAACGTAACCCCGTCCTTCAGGCGTCCCAACCTCAGAAGCGGGTTACAATTACGCCAATACCAGGAGAGAACGCCAGAAATGTCCAAAAGGAGAAACTGGGGCATTAAAAAATATTTTTTTATTTGATGCAGTAAACTTATTAATAATTGTGGCAAGGGTTTTAATGCACAATAAAATAAAGGACAATTTTATAAAAATGCAATAATACACTAACAAACACAAAAATTGTACTAAAGTTTAAAAATGCATATTTGAAGGTATTCACTTTCCTAGACCCATATTGCAATTGCAATGCACAACAAACAAATGTTGTAGATTTCGAAAGAGAAAGATTGCCATTCATCTTTTAACAATGACTTGTAGATCGAGAAACTCCTTTTCACTTCTACAAATACTCGAGATGAGTATTTAAAATAAACTATATCACCGGACTGCGATTCCTCTGGCAGTTCTCCTAAAGAATAATTTTCACCTGACAGAACATCAGCTATTGAAGACAGCACATCAAATAATTTATTTTTAGTCTAAAACTACAGCTTTTACCATTTCACCATTCACTTTCTCTAGATCACTAACTGCAGTGTTCACTATATTCCTTTGATCCACTAATTGAACTACTGATTTCTCTAAACGAGTTATAGCACCAGACAGAATTCCAAAATCTGATGTTACATACAAGAGTTTACCTATCAATGCTTTGTTGGATAGAAGTTCCTGGGCAAGTTTTGTGGATGCCACATAGATATTATCAAATGTGTCAATGATGTTTTTCACCATCCGTACATGCTCGCCGTAATAGGTGCTTACTTTTAACCAAGTCCCACATCTTGTTAAAACTGGAGAAGGTGGCAAAGGAACTTAGGAGCTACAGACTTGAAATTTGTCACTCGAGAAGGCGCTTTCAAGAAGATCTTCACACGCCCTATAAGTTAATTGACTTCAGGGTTCTTATTCCGAACTTCATCTGCCACTCGATGTAAAGTGTGTGCTGGTCACGTTACAAGAACCATTTGGTATAAACAGCTTGCAGAGAATTAGCAGCTTTTACCATGTATGGACCGCTGTGGTCTCGAGGTAACGTGCTGCCTTGTCACGCAGCGGACCCGGGTTAGATCCTAGGTCGGGGCAGTTTTTCTGGGTGAGGTTTTTATCGGGGTTTTTCCTCACCTGTAAGACAAATGTCAGGAAAACTTTAAGGTCTAAACGGTCCCCGAAATGATATGGCCACCATCATCCTTATCATTATTATCATATCATCATCATCATAATCATCATCATCCTTCACCGGTGTGGAAAGCAACGGGAAGCTACCACACCTACAATTCCCTAGTAAAGCTGCAAGCATAGCATTAAAATGCTATGATTGCAGTAAAGGACCTGCCCTCGGGCAGAATTACTATGAATGGACCATGTATGGTGCAGCATCGGTCAGCAAGAGTATTACGTTATCATGTTGAACTCTACTGGAGTTTACTAATTGTTGAAAAATTCATTCTTTCCAGTTTTTTTAATATGTATGCCTACTAAGAAAACTTAACCACAAACATTTTCTTCTATTGAGCCTACCATAACGTTAGGGAACACAGAATCTTCTTAGTGTAGAACAATTGTGTATAAGTTTTCTAGTGTGTTTATATAGGAACTCTCGGAACTTTGGATTATTAACTTTCATCAGTGGAATATCGGCCGAAATAGAAGCTTCACAGAATTTTGCAAAAAACAGGAGAACCGGAAGGATGTGCTTAACCAAATAGAGTTTGATGAATCATATGTTTTTTTTTTTTTTTTGCCTTGAATTCGTTTAAGATCTACTTTATAGTTCTCTCTAGTCACACGTTGATCTTCAAAAAAATTTCTTTTCAGCTACAACTCTGTTGTTCATATTTTGTAATACAATATTTCACCATCCGTGCTGAACACTTTTTCCCCATATTGTGAAACATATTTTTTAATTTAAATGTTTTACTATTTTTTGCTTTCCCCCATGGCTTCACTATACTACACTAACGAAAAGTTGAAACTGCAATGAGCTGATGTTATACACTTTCCACGTGACAGGTATGAAGATTTAGCAACTGTGTAGGGACACCGCTCTATAATACTGGTGATTGGTTTGTAATCAGAAGAAAGAGGCAAACGTATATTTATTTTCTGATGTGGGACTTGGTCCTATATACAATTAGAAAGTGGGTGAAATATAATCTCTTACCGTTATTCATTTCATAGAAGTGAAGTTCAAGTCAATTATACTGGTAGGGACTATAAAAGTAACCTGTGTTTTAAAAAATGTACATTTCCTCGCGAAAACGTATAAAAATGTCAAATAACATGTTTGAGTGGTTGAAATAAGCACTAATATGTTAGAAAATAAAAAAAAATCAATATCCCAAAAAATCGACAATAATACAAATAAATGCAAACACAAAGTTTTCCATCAAAACGCATTTATAACTAAGTGAGGATTGTATAGCCCTCAAAAAATTGCAAATGCATAAAACTCCTTGTTCTATTGATAATATTTACTAGAAAATACCCTTCTAACAAAAATTAAATTCGTCTAATGAAACAACCAAAATGGTTGCTTGATGATTTGTATACTTTAAAATACGCAATCAACACAATGAATTAAAGTATACAGATTGTTATTATATAAATAAAAAACTAAGTAAATGATTCAAAATTAATATACATGCAAAAATTTAAACGAACGATTATATCATGATAATTTTTATTTTTTAAATTTATTTTAACATCCATTAGAGCATCATATATACTTTAGGACGTGTCCAGATTATAAGCAATATAAAATATAACACACACATACATATATTAAAGTTGAGAATCAATACTTCTAAAATTCATTGTAAAACACCGTTGAGGGTAAGCAATATAATGTTGAAATAATAATATAGGTACCTGATTTAGCAGTCGTCCTCAACTAAATCAATTTCTGTTTAAAAAAACTTCGTCAAATGGTTAAAACAATGTTAACCACTTAACGTTTTTTTTTTAACAGAAGTTGATTTGGTTGTGGACGACTGCTATATCAGGTACCTATTTTAATGTTTTAACATTATAAAATTAAGAAGTTAACTTACTTAATGGAAGGAAAGGATAAAGATAGAAATGCAAGCAAGAAGGCTAAGCATTGAAGATGCCCAAGATCGTAGGTTTGGAGGTTTGGCACGGGAAGACGGCAGCAGCTGTAAAAAAAACCCCGAAGATAGATAGAAGTTAACTTACTTCAGATAATAAGAAATACTTAATTTAGAAAGTCTGTTGGCTGCACTATCAGTGGAATGAAACAGACGAATAATTTAAGGAATATACCGACTGCAGCGTTCCAACTGTTGGTAGGAAAAACTAGACATGACATCAACTCCGTCCATTAGATTCGGTCTGGGTAGATAGGACCATTACGAATAGAAGAAATGAAGAAGAGTAATAGTAGATTAATTAGGCGCAAGATGTTATAAAAACAGTGCGACACCTGCTACATAAATAAATACAAAATCGTTACACTACGATAACCATGAAAGAGATCAAATCAATGTATTATCGCTGGTTAAAACGACACAATCCAATATGGCAGTCCCGCCAATGGGAATGATACGTTCTCTATGACAGTGACCAGATCCTTTGGCTGTGATGAAGATCTTACTGCCATCTATGCGCAAAGCAAACCTCATAGTACAGATCTACTACATAGATGACAATGAGATCAAAAGCAATTATTAACAGAGTTTACTAATAGATTATAATAAATCGAATATACATATACACTAATTTATTTTTAAAATTGTCACTTGTAAATTGTTGTTAAAACAGAGTGACAATTCACGTGAATTTGATATCACAGCATTAATTACATTTATATTTTCAAGTAATATTCCAACGGTTCTTCATAGTTGCCACATTGTACGCCAAACATTAGCAATATTGCCGCTTTACTTCCTATAATCGAAAATAATTTAAACCTCATAGTGAAATTTTGGCTTCGGTTTTCTAGGTTAATCCTTTAAAACCGACATTAAAGCAAGAAAAATGTTTATTGAACAATACATTTTTTTACATTCCTATTAGAATGTAAAAAAAAATTATACTAACGTAAGATGTTTTGTTACAGTTTTCCGTGGTATTTCGATAAAAAAAATCACCTGCATTTGTTATGAAAAGTTTCAACATCCATCGTCATATAAAACCTAAATTATTTTTTAAAAGGATTTTCACTTAATACAAGTGATTAAATTATCTATTTTCAGTCTATTTATTTGAACGATAACAGAATTTTCGTCGTTTACAATTTTGTATTCTTCAGAATCATACATCCCAAAATTTACACGTGTATGTGGAAGGATGAGGTGGGAGAATAACATCCATGATTTGAGGGAAGTAGATTATACAGGGGATGATTGGAAAACATAAGCTCAGGATAGGGATGCGTGGAAGCTCTGTATGTGTATGGACAGGTTATGTCCGTGTGACCATGAATCTATGGGTTCGATAGAGCCAATGAGTTAGTTATGTGGACGGAAAACCATGCAGAAGAAAAAGCGAATGTAAATATGCTCTAGTGTGAAGTATTTGAACTAGAAAATACTTTGTTTCTATAACCATTGACTTTTCTCACTTCTATCTTAGCTCTCGTTTCTAAACTCTCCGTGTTTCTAAACAACGGAAATATGCTTGTGCTACGTCATGGAGCACGAAATTCTCCATGGTTTCGAAACTCTTAAATCACGAAACAAACTTTTATTTGTTATGTTACCTTAAGAACTGTCACGGATTTGAATTTAAAAATACTAAGTCATTATACATTAATCTATTGTGTCTACATCTCTATTTGTATTATATTACTGTCATAATTGATTTATGTGATCGTTTTATATAATTTATAGTTGGAAGAGTGTCCAGAGAAGTTAACTTCTGAAACTGGTCTATATGTTGTGAAACTTTTTGTTTAGAGCTTCAAAGTACGTACGTTACAATAATTTTGGTCCGGGTGGGAGAAGAGTGCCTTTTTATTTTGTAAACTTAAAAACTAGGATTCATGTGTGACCTATGTGTGTGACCGCTATTTAATTTGGAATATTGTTTAGAAGGATAAGTGCATGTTTTGGGATCGCAAATTTTAAGATATTTTTCATAACTTTTTAATGTAATCTGAAAAAAAAAAGAAAGTGAACTGCTTCTAATTGTGTAGAAAGATAATGCAAAAAATTAGTATTAGATGTTCACTTAGGCCTACTTAATGAATTCTTCTGTTGTATAGAATTGCAGTGCCTGTGCGCTGGTAGCAGGATACCAATTGGTGGCAGGATACCAATCTTCCCAATAAATTTCCAAACATATAAGAAATGGACGTACACGAACTTCTCTCTTCCTAACCTAACAAAATAAACTGCATGCATATTATTTAATAAACTATAAACTAATCTTGTGTACATTAACTTGTTCCAGCGAACCCTAACAAAATTAAGTTAGTTTCTTGAAAATGGTTTGAAATTAATTGCAAATGTTAGTCACACCGATTTTACAGAAATGCCCTGCCATCTAGTGGAAGTTACATTAAGCATTTGCGTATGTGCACTGCAATTCTGTAGAACTTGATTGAGAGATAAATAGCCCAATTTGCACACATAAATAAATATTTAATAACTCTAAAATATGCTTTAAAAGTTGCAAAATGTTTAAAATAGTACAAAAGTTATTATAAATGGCAAAAGTATGCAGTGCAACAGTGGCTTAAGAATGTTGTATGTATAATCAAAGAACATCCAGATCTAAAGTTCAGCCAATACTGCTTTTGAACTACTTAATTTTAGTGAATGATTTAGGTAATTGTGACATAAATTCATTTATTTATTAATTTTCCATTATCCCTTCTTAAGCAGTTAACAAAATATTGTGAAGGTTGATCATTCCTGTGCCATCTGTTGACAGAACCCTGTAAATATGCACTACATTCTAGGCCTAAGGGTCGCATGTTTGGACGCATTAGACAGTAAAATGCCTTCTCTGCTGAGCAAGTTGTATGCTAATACGATTTTGCTTACTCAGAAATCTGTTCATGCGTTAATAATTGGTTAAATTTGTAAGTTACCTGCGGACGTACCTTACATGAGCAACTCAAATTAAAATCCCGAAGGGAACCGAACGGAACCGATGGTAATCGATGTACTTTGCTGCTTTATCCAACATTTATCCAAGATGTCGGACCTTGAAGACTTCGATCATGTTTCGGTATACACGGAGAAGAGGAATTTGATAGAGTCTACCAAAGAATTCAACTGGAAGAACAGGAGAATCGGCGTAATATTGCGTGTCGCAGACGTGTTTGTATACGGTATTATTTGCGGGATGCAAGCATAAATGCATTCCTCGATAGCAGACGAAAATAACGGAAGTGGTTTTATCGCTGAGAATTCTGGGTAATTCGTTGCCAATATTACGAAAACGTCGACACTCGTGCATGACCGGTAAGTCGGCCGTTAATTCGTTCTCAGCAATTGCTCACGGCGAAGCAGCTCACTAGTGATTGGAAGTAATTTGAGAGAGAGTAATGTTTCTAACATACGACCCTTAGAATTGGAAGAAATTACTGAAAGATTTAATGTACATAGGTAAATATTATAAAAAAATTGGGCTTAACTTCAGAATAGGTTACTCTATACTTTTCTGTACATTCTTGACACTGTTGCACTACACACTTTTTTTAATTTTTAATAACATTTCATAGTATTATAATTATTAGGGCAAGGCATTTAATGACCTATAAATTGGTAAAAAATGCATTTATGACCTAAAAATACAAAAAAATGACCAATAAAAACTTAAGAATTACAAATAAAATACTATTTATTAGATTAATTACTCATTTGATTACTGAATTATATAAAATTTAACCTGACATATAAATATTAAAAGAAAAGTATTAAAAAAATACATATTACAATACCTTTTATTACAGAAAATCCATTTCAATTACACAGTGTACTTTTACAACAATTTTGAATTGCAGTTAACAATCAAAACTTGGCGGTGATTTTCAAACATAAATGATTGTCTATTGTCTGCTAGTACTGACTTATAAATGGAAAAGCTCCTCTCTACTTTTTTCAGCAGTCACTCTCACATCGCAAATCTTGCAGAATAAAATATGACCATCCGTTGAAAAAATATTTTCTCCATATTTTGAATCAAATGCCTTTAATTTAACACTATCACTTTCCTTTACTTTAGGCATTTTGCTCTTAACCTGTTTATACAGATGGCTAGAAACAACCGACCACCTCACTTAACAGCATAACAATTGGAGTGTGGGCAAGTCTATTAAGCACATTCCTTGAAAAATAGGGGTAGGAGCTGGCATAAGCTCCAAGTAATTTAATAAAATTCCTAGAAGTGGGCAAGTTCATTATGCACATAGCTTAAAAAATAGGGATAGTAGTTAGCAAAACATCTATTTATTCCAAGAAATTGTATTGACAGGGAAAAATACTGAATTATAATAAAAATCTCAAATCAAATACAAATAATGTCACAACCTTCCGGAAAAGTGTAAAAAATGCTCAAAATGACCTAAAAATTGCCAAAAAAATGGCCTATCCCTAAGATAAGTTAAGAAAATGTAAAAAAATGCCCTAACAAATTGCTTTTATTTAATCCGTTTTTTAATGTCATACATTTTCATATATGCAAGCAATGTTTCAACCTTCATAAGAAAAAGATGCAAAATCATTAAATGCCTTGCCCTATTAATTAAATTATTTTTAGTCTGATCATCTTATCTCAATATTAATGTTGATTTGTTCTTGGACATTTTTTAAACAATTCTGTTTTATCGTCAGCTTGTCCAGACTGGTTTGATTTATGTTGCTTTATGTTGCACACCCTGGATGTCGATGTCAGCTCCATCCTGTGATTGACCAAAGAACCTCCAAATAAGGTCACACTCCGTTGGTATTTCGAAATTCATAACTCTGTTTTTGTTCTTCTGAATATAGATTTTTTTCCAAATAGTCAGCTCTTTTGTATTTTCTAACTGTTTTTAATAGTTTAGTGTCCAAATTTATATTATGTTTTTCAGACCAAACATGAGCAGCAACTGCAGATTTTGTCTATTTCCCCATTTTTAATATTTCTCATGTGTTCTTTGGTTCTAATTTTTAGGCTTCTTTTTGGTTTTTCCTATATATATCTTTTCACAACTCATGCATACAATTTGATATATTCCTGATTTTTTATTTTTATCAGTTTTTTTCATTTTTGTTGGTTTTTATTAGTTTATTTAAACTGTAATTATTTTTCGGTGCTAATTTAATATTAAACTTCTCAAATATCTTTTGGAATTTATTGTGTACTCATGGGTGATATATGAATTTCCTGTATTTTTTCATATGTGGTTTCTCTTTTTCAAGAAAATTTTTCCTAAAATTAAATATAAATTGCCCTGCCTAATCACAATTTAATTTTATTACAGGAAATATAAATTCCTTGGAATACGCTACAAAAATGGTTGATGCTACGAGAAGGCCACTTCAAGTGCCCATAAGATACGTACCATATCTTGAGAAACATCAGATCTACCACTTATTTCATGTAAGTTTCAATGTTCCGTTGTTTATGAAAAGACTTTTGAAAAATGTTTACTGTCTTCAAAAATCCTATGTCACAGACACCAAAAATGACCATGACAAAAATTTAGATAAAAAAATATATCAAGGGTACAAAGAGCAGGGTATATGTGGGGCAAAGTTTTTTTTATATACTTTTGATATTCAAAATGGGTTCAAGCAAGGAGATGCACTTTCTTCTCTCCTACACAGATTTGTATTTTATTATGCCTTCAAATCTTTTGAGGATGAAGAAGGCCTACAACTCAATGGTTTTAATAAGTTGTTTATGCTGATGATTAAGTAACAAATTGGGCAATAGCTTGGAGATACTAAAGGCCAACACACACACACACTATTGAGTAATACTAAGAAGGTAAACATCAATAAATCTAAATACAAATACACTAGGCCTATATAATGAAAATGGAAAGTTAATGACAAATGAAGGAAATATTAAAGAAGTGGCTGAATTCAAATACCTAGGAACAATAATTATAAACAGAATGAGGTGAACAAAGAAATTAAACGTATGCTCAATTCTGGAAAAAGCATGCTATTTTGCATTACAGGGACTATTTAATTCATGCCCCAAATGGGAGTCAATTACCAATCACATTTCAATGATTTTTGATTTACAACCAATCACAGTCGTATTTCGCCTTGAATTTATCAACTTGAAGTTTATCATATTAATGAAAGCACCTCCTTTTTTAACATTCTGAATAGGTCATAGCATTATTTTGCAGTGACTGACTCTCTAAGAAATACGGCTACTAGATTGTATATATATTGCTTGAATGTCAGCACATAGCGCATGCGGGACATAATATAAAAAACATTTGTAGCAATTGATTATACCACAAAAAAATAACAATGTTTGCACTTTCTTAAACAAATTATTTTCCAGGAAATGACGTTCCAGACAAATATAATTGACATATTACATCATAGGACATCAGAAATTAATTAATACCTATATGTTGGTTATAAATTTTTCCAGGGTGCATTCTAACAATATTGTGATCCTTTGGCAATAAATAATAATATGATCTAGTTGCATTGATGAACAAAAGAAGCAAATGAAGCGTACCAATCGTTTCTCATTTGTTTTCAAACATCGCCGTTTACATTAAATATATAAATATTTTAAAATAACTATAGTTAAATAATGATTAGTGAGTAAACAGCTTAATTTTATTCTTTAAATAGTCCTAACAAATGTCACTCTTGATTTCCGAATTCTCTAGATAAATTGGAAATCACTTGTGGCATTACTTATGACTATTGTCATCCCAACTTCTCTTAAAAAATATTAAACTGAAAATACATAAAACTGTTATTCTTCCAGTTATATTATATAGATGCAAAACATGGACTTTTACCTTAAGGGAGGAAAAACCATTATGAGTATTTGAGAATAAAGTTCTTATGAAAATTTTTGGAGAGATGGTGAATAGACAGGTAAATGGAGAAGACTACCTAACAGTGAACTACATGATCTATATAGGAAACCAGATGTAATAAGAACAGTTAGGTATTGTAGACTGCAATGGGTAGGACATGTGGTACATAAGGGGGATGAAAAAGGTGCATAGAAGCTTCTTGTAGGAAAACCAGAGGGAAAATGCCCAGTTGATAGACCAAGAATGAGGTGGGAGAATAACATTAACCATACTTTAAGGGAAGCAGATTACACAGGGGATGATTGGAAAACATTAGCTCAGGATAGGGGCATATGGAGAGCTGTCCATGCGGCCATGAACCTATGGGTTTGACAGTGCCAGTGAGTTAATTGGTTAACATATCTGTACATGTTTGTGTGAGTTAGTTTTTTAACCCATTTAAATCGGATGACGAGCTGAGGTCGCATGACGTTCTTAAGCACTAAAAATCGTATGACGACTTGTGGTCGCGCAGTGCAGAGATCGAAAAAACGCATTTTTAATTTATTTTGCTGCTCATAGATATCTGTTACATACACTTTTTCTTCTTCTACACATTCACAAGAATGCTATTTCATCCCCTCCATTCCATTTAGAAATTTCCGGAATGAGTTTTACCCTCAGAAAAAAAAATGTGTCAGTAGTAAGAAAAATGACGCCAAGGAAAGTTAAGGGTATTGACAGTGATGGAATTAGGAAATTATTAGAGTGTGAATTAGGCAGTAGTGATTCAGAAGTTTCTGATATATTTAGTGATGAGAGAAGTATTCATGAATCTATAAGTGATTCAGAAGCAACTTCTGCTGAAGAAGAGAGCGGTGAGAGTGATAATGAACTTATTGTCCTGCCACCTGCCAAAAAACAAAGCCATATCACGCCAAGTGATTGGAAGTGGGTGAAATCTGAGAATAACCCTGTTGTATATCAGTTTAGTGGTTTTTAAAATCCATTTTTACTCACTGGGAGGTAATATTAAGTTGGTGCGTTACATTTAAATGCCATGCAGTAGGACTGGGATTTAAATCAGATTTCTGGGGTAGCAGAGCTCGACTTTAATGAGAGGTGGATGGGTTAAGGCTCTTCTGGCTACTATTTTGTTTGGATCCAAACTTGGTATTTAAAAAGAAGGTCTAGTTGGTTACCAGCAAAATCAGACCATTAGAGTGTTCACCTGAAGCAAAAATTAAAAACTTGCTCTAGCGGCTGCAAATTTAGACTTTTGCAAGGAATTATGGGATTTAAAATTTTATTTTAGGAAGTGATATTTTGACGTTATTTTAAATAAATAATTTTTATTTGAAGAGAAAAATTTTGCCTAGACCGAGACTCGAACCCGGGACCCTTGGCTTTCCGGGCCAAGTGCTCTACCAACTGAGCTACCGAGGCGAGTTACGTTATAGACACAAATTTTTCTCTTATATACGTTGTAATTCCCTATCGCCAAATGCTTTTGAAACCATTGCTTCTATCTTTGCAAATGGTGGCTTCTTAGTTAAGAAGACATTTATTGGGAATTTAACATTACTTTATAAAGCTAGTAAGGCTTCTAATGATGTTTTTATTATTGATTTAACATTTCTCACTGAATATAATATAATTTATCTTTCAGTGAGAAATGTTAAATCAATAATAAAAACATCATTAAATAATTTTAGTCTAAATCAATGGTAAAGAGAAA